>VZQC01009557.1:48383-114083 GCA_009823505.1 Rhizomys pruinosus | reverse complement strand
TATGCATCTTTGAAACTGTTCAAAATAAAGAACTGTGGACTGGAGGATGGCTCAGTGGTTAGGAGCACTGGCTGCTCTTGCAGAGCACCTGGGTCCAATTCCCAGCACCTACATGGCAGCTAACAACAGTCCTTAACTCCAGCTCTACGGGAATTTGACTCCCTCTTCTGACCTCCATGGGCATTGTATAACACACATATACTTACATGCAGGAAATACACTCATACACATAAAATAAAAGTGGTAAGTATTTTATTTATTCATTTATTTTTTGTATGTGTATGAATGTACTGTATGAATATAGGTCTGTGCACCCGTGTTGTGCAATGCCGGGGAGGTCAGAAGAGGGTGTTGGATTCCTTTGGAACTGGAGTTCTCCTGGAATTGGAGTTTCAGACGGTTCTCAGCCACCATATGGGTGCTGGGGATCGAACCCGGGTCCTCTGCAAGAGCGGTCTGCGCTCTTAACCGCTAGGCCATCTCTGCAGCCCCATAATAAGTATTTTACAAGCATGTTTTTTTATTAATTTTATTTATTTTTGTATGTGTATGAATGTACTGTCTGCATGCAAGTCTGTGCACCTGTTTCGTGCAACGCCGCGGAGGTCAGAAGAGGGTGTTGGATTCCTTTGGAACTGGAGTTCTCCTGGAATTGGAGTTTCAGACGGTTCTCAGCTGCCATGTGGGTGTTGGGGATTGAACCCGGGTCCTCTGCAAGAGCGGTCGGCACTCTTAACCGCTAGGCGATCTCTCCAGCCCAAAGTATTTTTTAAAATAAACTAAATTATGCAGTGGAATTAGTATTTTAAAAACTAAAAAATAAAGAATTATAAGAAAGCAACAATTACCCTTTATTTTCACAATCCCGAGCCACCATTACAAATGTTGCATCCAAAACAGGACAAAAGTCATTATCATTATGTACCTGAAGAACAAAGAAAACACAGATGAGAGAAATGCACTTTCTGGGAAGCTCTACCGCAGTTCTGACAGCATGCATGCATACTTTGACAAAGTTTGAAAATGGAAAAGGAAGTGCTTTCATTACCCATCTGCTGAGGGCCCATAATGAGCCAAGGACAGCACTGGACTCTGAAAATGACTGGTTGACCAAGGAGCCTGTACAGTCCTGTGGAGGAAACAGATGGCTCAACATCTTAAACCCCACTTTGTGTGACAAGTGCTTTGGAGCTGAGACTGCGACCCAAAGGCAGGGGTCATAGAGTGATGTTCTGCAACATCAGCTTACCTGCTATGCACATAACCTGGTCTTCCTTCAAGGTTTACCCCTCCTCCTGATGGCACATGCACCAGGTGGAACCCCCCATCTGCTTTAGACCAACTGTACTTTCAGGGAACTGTAGTAGCACACCGGCTGAAGGGGCATGAGAGGCAACAATACTCTAAAGACAGCACCTAAAGGAAGGAAAGCAGCCGGGCCAGCGGGTCCTAAGTAAACAAGAGGGGGCTAAAGGAAGTAAGGTAGGTGGGCCAGCTGGTCCTAAGTAAAGAAGAGGGGGCTAAAGGAGGTAAGGTAGGTGGGCCAGTGGGTCCTAAGTAAAGAAGAGGGGGCTAAAGGAGGTAAGGTAGGTGGGCCAGCGGGTCCTAAGTAAAGAAGAGGGGGCTAAAGGAAGTAAACAAGGGGGGTTTCATAAGGAGACCGACAATGTTGTAAACTAATTAAAAATAAATGTTAAGTGAAAGGATGACTAATTAAGAAATATTAGATTTCCTTATATTTGTTTCCTTAAAGTTTGCATGAATGAAATATAACCAGTAATCTCTTTAAATGAAAGAAAAAACATAACTAGGTCTTAGAAATGTTAAAACTGTTTTCTAAAAGTTCATATAAGTAAAACGCTGGAAAGAACATTTGCCAATGGTGCTGGGTAGCTTTAGTGTCAACTTGATACAAAGGTTGAGGGATCCTCAGTTGGGGAATTGCCTCCATTGGACTGGCCTGTGGCCATGTCTGTGGGGTATTTTCTTGATTGTTGAGTGATGCAGGAATATCCATCCCACTGTAGGCCGTGCCACCCCTGGGCAGGTTGTTGCATATTGTATAAGAAAACAGGTGAGCATAGGCCAGGGGAGCAAGCCAGTAAGCAGTGTTCCTCCATGGTCTGGCCTGTGCTTCAGCTCCTGCCTCCAGGTTGCTGCCCTGAGTTCCTACCTTGGGCTCCCTCAGTGATGTAAGCTGAATAAACCCTTTCCTCCTGTGGTGGTTTGAATGAGAATGTCCCACATAGGTTCCACATATTTGGACATTTTGTCCCTGTAGCCTTTCGCTGTCCCTGCCCCTTGTCCAGGGCCTGCAGATTCCTGGGACTGCAGGTTCCCTGGATTTGCTCCAGCCAGTTGGTCAGCAGATCCAGGTCCTAACCCTGGAAAGGAGGGGGAGGGAGAAGGTACTGGGAATCCCAGACAGGGGAGATAGAAAGAGATGGACTTAAGGAGGCCAGGAGTAATTCCATGGGAGAATAACTCTACTTTTACAACCCGGGGTATTTATACTGGACCTTGTGGGGTGTGACTGGGGGATGGGGCATAAAGGAATGTACACATATACTCCAGATTACTACAGAAATGTGACAATGTTTTGCCCAAAGCATCAAAGACAGTGGCACCAGGTGTCAGCAGGACTCTGGCCTGAGGGCTGGGGGTTGCCAGCTGACTTCTTAAGTGCTACTGGCAAACGGAATCCCTACAGCTTGCCCCCTTTTCTTTTTACTAAAAAAGGCTCTGTAGTCACATAGTATTATTATTTTTTTATTCAGGGGATACTCGGGGAAACATGAGCTGATGTGGCTCCTACCAGAGTAGTAGAACTTCCAGGTGTGTTAGGAGGTATGACATCTGCCCAGTACCTCAAAAGGGAGCCCTCAGGACATGGGGCCTCATTCAGCAAACAGGAATGCCCTGCCCATCCTGGCTCCTCCAAGAAGTTCTCAGGATGGTGGGATATGGGGTCCTGCTCTAGCCAGAGAAGGCCTCATCCCTATGGCTCTCTTTTATTAAAATGTGGCAGTGCTGTCATTATCCTCCAAGGAATTTTTAGGGATGGCTGATATTGAAACAGGACACTCAGGTCTGCAACTCCAGGGAGAGTATTAATTTGGCTTTTAACAAACCAAGAAGCCGACCTCCTAAGGTGGGGATTGGTCCTAACAAAAGAGAGTATTTAGGTGGCCTGAGGTTTGGGTACAGCTCCTAGTGTGACTTGGGTTGGGGGCAGGGGGACCTGGAGACAGGTAATGGGGCCTTTGCCAATAACCCATATACAAAGACAACATTTTTCCTACCCCCAAGGCATAGACATGTAAGTGACATTTTTCCTTCTAAAAGAAACACTTTTCCTCCCCCCAAGACATACATAGAAAGCAAGATTTTGTTTTTGTCCTCCCATAAACATTTAAATATGGAAGTAACGATTTTTCCTCCTAAAAAGATACCAATTTACGCTCCCGCCAAGACGACAAGTATTACTGATCCCCCTCTGAACGTAGATGGTTGATGTTTAGTTGTGTACACAAATCTATGTGCCGTTGAAGGACCTACAATATAAATAGATTGATGGATACTAAAGGCTAGTACTGTGAGATTATACAACTAATGTCGTTTGGCTCTGGCAGTTTTTTCTTAGCAAGCAGCTTCTATAGCTTTGGAGAAGGACAGGGAAAGGATGCTGGCTGGAAAGCAGAGTAAGTCGTGTTCATTTCTGAGTTGCCCCTTGTGCCTGATGCATTCTGTCCCACAGCTTTTTCCTAGAGTATGTTGGACCAGCCAGCCCCCTGTCCCTGTACGGTATCGGCGAGTTGTCGTCCCCCGTTTCAGGTGTCCCCTTCCCAGCGACAGGCGCATGTTTGTGGTGGTGCTCCCAGCAAGGTCACCGACGCAGAGCATGATTTTTAAGTTTTTGTCCCCAGAGGTGTTATTTTCTGAATTTTCCTGATGAAATATGAATAGTAAAAAGCATAGGCACTAAAGCAAACAGTTATTTATTAACCAGTTGTTTTGTTGTAGCTAGCACAGTGTGGTTAGAATACCATTATTGGTTTAATTGCTACAGTGGGGTGTTTGTAGAAATTACATCGTTTATCATAATACTTTAGATAAACAGATGAAGGCTAATCAAAGTCCTCTTAAGAAAAATAGTTTAGGCCCTTTACACATTGGTTGAAAAACAAAATAAGTTGTCCAATATTAACTTGGAGTTTTATTTTTTTTTTTTACCATGGCCCTGCAATATTTTTGTAGCCTTAGATAAATCTATTTGCTATTTTTGGCTATGATAAAAGACACGCTGTTTATTCTTTCTGATACAGTGGCTGTTGGGCAGAGGCCCCAGACAGGTTACTTGCGACATTTTTTCTAGGTTTGAAAGTGTATCTCTGCATGTCATGTGAGGTTGCACCTCAGGCTGTGGTGCAATAGCATGGTGGAGGTCAGAAGAGGGTGGTCAGATTTTCCCGGAACGGAAGTTAAAGAGATTCTTACATAAATGATTAAGGCTGTCACCTAAAATCTATATGCATTAGGAGTAAAAAAATAAAATAACTAGTTGTGTTAAGCTTAGTATTTTCAATAAATTTAAATTGACCAATCTTTTATTTTGATAGTATTTGACCAGTTTTTAAACAACATAAGTAATTTAGTTACCATTATATAATGTATTAATAAATTTTGGATAAAAGCAACCATAATTTAGATAAACCATACACTTGATTTTTTTTTTTTTTTTTGGTCTCTTCGAGACGGTCTGCGTGTAGTTCACAGCTGTGCCGTGGACTCATGATAGACCAGGCTGGCCTTGAACTTAACAGAGATCGCCTGCCTCTGCTCCCAAGTGCTAGGATAAAGGCATGTGCCACTATTCCCAGCTAAGCTTTTATTGGCTTTTTAAACCAAAGATCACATATGTTAGAAATAGCAGAAAGACAATAGAGAAAAACCATCCTAAATTAACACTTAGGTCAGGAAGACATCTTACAAAATCCGAGATCATAATACATACAACTTTTTAATTTTACTTGTGGTATTTCCAAGAAAGACTTAAATGCAGAAGTTTTTTTTTTTAGGGGGCTCCAATAATACTACTCTAAAACTGCTCTTAGAAAATAATACTGCTTTTAGATGAGAAGAATACTTTTGTGGGTTTTTTTTTCCCTCAAATTATCTTGCATATCCTCCCCACAATCATAGTGCAAATGACCCTTGATGGGAAAAGGCAAGTCTATTTTTTAAAATTGTCTTCCTTTTTTTCTTTTTTATGTGTATAAATGTACTTCTGCAGCATGTAAGTGGTGCACCCTGTGTTGTGCACGCACCTCGGAGGTCAGAAAGGGCATGGGATTCCCCTGGAACCGGATTAAGACGGTTCTCAGCCGCCATTGGGTGCTGGGGATCAACCTGGGTCCTTGCAAGAGCAGTCAGTGCTCTTAACCGCTGGGCCAGCTCGCCCAGTCCTGGCAAGTCCGTTTTAATTGGTAAAAGAGGGCTAGGGAATAGAGTTTTTTGTGTGGAGTCCCTAGCCCAGCATGTGTATGGACCTGAGTTTGATCTCTAGCACTGCAAATTAAAAAAAAAAAAAAAATCCCAGAATTCCCCACATACCTACCTGGTAAAATTGATGGGTATCAAGTATGCAAAGATTTAACAATTTTATTAAAAAGTTGAAGAAAAAAAACATATTCACATACATTGACAAATATAATGGACATTAGCAATGGGGCATGTCCTCATTTTTACATTAAAGGATATATTTTGTATTAAATGAGGTGTCCAGAAGATAGAACACCACATGTTCTTTGTCTTATACAGATTCTAGCTTCTACTTTTTATGTATGGGAGTGGATGTATGTAGAGGTGAGGAAAGTAGAGAGAGAACCCGGAGAGGAGGACAAGAAGCTTTGAGAGGGGTGGGGAGGGTATGAGGACACATGTATTGAAACTGAAATATAGAATGGAAGGGTTTAGTGTAGAGGGAAGGAGGCAGGGAGATGGGGAGAGGAGGGGTAGAACTGGGGGTAGGGGCAAGGAGATGGGGAGAGGGAGGGTGTGAGTAGTGCCTGGGGGTAGGGCAGGGAGATGGGGAGAGAGGGGTGGAGCCTGGGGGTAGGGGCAGGGAGATGGGGAGAGGAGGGGTGGAGCGCTGGGGGGTAGGGGCAGGGATATCGGGGCAGGATGGGTGGGAGAGACTGGGGGGTAGTGGGGTCAACCCATTTTCTCTTGGGTCGCGTTCTTGTTCTCCCCTCTTGGTGGTTTTCTTGTTCACGTGAGCTGGGGCTGCGGATGTGTGGAGCCCGTTGGTCTCTGTTCCAGGGAGATCCGGGGACAGGAGGGGGTAGGTAGGGCTTTGGGTGGGGGGGTAGGGGGCAGGGAGATGGGAAAAAGTCGGAGTACAGATCCTGGGGGTAGGGGGACGTGTGAAAATGGTGAGCTGAGGGGTGGAGTCCTTTAGGGTAGGGGCAGGGATATGGTGAGAGGGGGTGTATGTCCCTTGGGTTTAGTTGGCAGGGAGTGTGGAATCGGCGGTGATGTATCCTGGGGGTAGGGGCACGGAAGAGTGAGGGCAGGTAAGATGGAGCTCGGAGGGGTGAAAGAAGCCTGGAGGGAAAGCCCTATGCAGGTGGGGGAGGGGGGGGGGAGGGGGTGAGATGGGAAGAGTGTTTAGCCTGGGGAGTAGTCGTGGCGGGGGTGATGGCATAGTGGTGGTTGGGCCTTAGGGCAAAGGAGGTGCGATGGGGCGCGGCTGGTGTCTCGCCTTTGTGGTTTCTTCCGGGGCCCCACCACCACGAACACCCAGCGTCCACTCCCTTAGCACCTGTTCATTCTCTTTTGCTCTTGCCTGTTGCCTTCTCCCCTTTTTTCCTTGGTCCTTACCTCTTCTCTTTGTTCCTCGTCGTTTTTCGCCCTGTTGATTCTCTGTTTCCTGTCGCTCACTTCTCGTGCGCATGGTCCTCTCTTTCCCGTCCCCCCCCACTGCCGTCCGTTTTCCTCCTCTCCCTCCACTCTTTGTCCCACTCTTCACCGCCTCCCCTGTTTGCGCCGGCCTTCCTCCTTTACCCGCGCCTCTTTCGCACCTCCGTATACTTTCCTTCCTGGTTTGCCATGCACCGCCCTTCTCCCCGTCATCTCTTTCCCCTGCCCGCCCTCCGTCCCTCCTCGTTCGCCCGTTTCCCCTGGTTTTCTCCCCGTCATCGTCCGTCCCCCCTGGGCCTTCTGCTTCCCTCCCACCGCCCCCCCCCCCCGCCCCCTCCCGCCCCAGAACCCCCCCCCCCGCCCCCGGCTTCTACGGTTCCCCCTCCAGCCGCGCGATCCCCCGCCTCGTCGGTAGCCATTCCCGCGTGCCCTGGCGCCGCTTCTGCCTTCCCGGGTTCCCCGGTGCCCGGTCGCCGCTGTGCTCTCTGTCTGCCCCCCTTCTCCGCTTACGCCCCTTTTCCCTCTTTTCCTCTCCCCAGGTTCTAGTTGGGGCATGCCACCACCCAGAATAGGTCTTCCATGTTAGGTAGCCTTACCCCACAACCACCCAGTCCATCTCCAAATACTAGAGGTACACTTCACTAGCCCAAGAACAACTATCCCATTTATTTTATTATTCTTTGTGCTAGGGGCTAAACCCAGGGTCTTGTGCTTACTAGACCAGCACACTACTGGAACAAAATTCCTAACATTATTCTTAAAGATTTTATGAGACAGGATCTGTTTATGCAGCACAGGCTGGCCTAGAAATTAGTCATCCTCATGTCTCACTCTCCCAGGTGCTGGGATTACAGGCATGCCCCAACATACCTGGCTCCTAAATACTATACTTTCTATTTGTCTCTAGAAATATAAAACACTAACATCAATACATATTAGACTATCTGGAAATAAACTTGGTTATTTGAGGTTCCTTACCATGAGATATTTAGCTATAACCTTCCTATAGTAAATTCGCATTTTTCCTCTGTAATTTTAATAAAAAATTGTTTTCAGTGGGACCAAAAAAGACCTCAGTGTACTTTATTATTGAGTTATAGCTCTAGCTTTTTATTTTCCTTAGAAAAGTCATTAGCAAGCTTATTTGAGTACCAAGCGATGTATGATTTGGGGACATACGACATCAAGAGGTATAGTATTCCCTAGGCATTTTATATCCATAAAAACTATCAAACTTAGTTTATTAACCCTTACTAACAACAGAACAATAGAACAGCTATCGATAGTAAAACTATACAAAACCTTGCTTATCACTGAGCTTTACAGAACCACATTTCTATTCTCTGTACCCATCAAGTCCTTTAAAAATGATGAATGGAGCCTGATGTGGTGGTACGGTCCTGTAAATGCAGCAGGCAGAAAGCTAGCAGGATCTCAGGAGAACCTGTTTCAGAAAAACAAAGACAGACAGTAAGTGTGCCTATCAAACAATGACCATTTTATAAACATTTAACGACAAGTTTACAGGTTCTAACAGCTTCACGATGCAGTTTTAGTAGGTTATAAAACATTCTACCCATACATGATTTAGCATGCCTCCCAAATATGTGAAAAATATTTTTCTGTGGATTATGTGACAATAGGAAATGAACATTTCCTAGGAGAATTTGGCATCTTTCAGTAACTAAGTGCTTCAACTGCATCTTTTAAAAAGGTGGTTAATTTTAGACCTTAAATACTTTCTATCACTTTACCTTTCAGAGGTCCTTGTCTGTTGAATTATCCTTACTTAGGGAGAAGTCTGGCGGTGGTTGGTTGAGGTTCTGGCGTGGCCTTAAGCATCTATCTTCTTTGCTTTCCTGGAGTTTGTCTTGTTTATCCATCTCTCTTTGAAGTTGTAAAGCAAACTGTTTGTCCTGTTCTTCCTGTTGATGTTTCTCAAAATAGTGACGCTCCAAATCCATCAACTTCTGGGTAATCTTTAAGTCGAGCTCCTCTTCATCCGAGGCAGATGAGTTGTCAGAAGAGCTTGGTTGAACCATGACTACAGATGACACACTGCTTTCCACCTCTGCAGCACTTGGACGCCTAGCTATGGCCTCCAGGTTAATTTTGTTTACTGGAACAAAGAAGCCTTTATCAGAACAGCTTGGTTTGGATGCCACAACTCTAGTAACGCCATAAAACCATGAGCCAGTGGACTCAGCTGAGGGCACAGTACCTTCATTTTTCATTTCAGGATGCACTTGGCCAGCTTCTGGGCCAGGTTCTGGGGTGGCTGCTGGCGAGTGTCCAGTTGTTCCTTGTCCAGTAGAGCTGTCTCTGCTGCCCCCTCCACTGCCACCAGTGCCATCGCCACTGCCGCCCCTGCTGCCGAGGACACCGCCACTGCCTCCTCTGCTTCCACTGCTGCCGCTGCTGCCGAGGACACGGCCACTGCCTCCACTGCCTCCTCTGCCTCCACTGCTGCCGCTGCTGACGAGGACACCGCCACTCTCTACACTGCCATCGCCACTGCCGCCGCTGCTGCCGAGGACATGGCCGCTGCTGCCGAGGACACGGCCGCTGCCTCCTCTGCCTCCACTGCGATCACCACCGCTATCACCTTTGTGGCTGGTTTCCTCAGCTGTCTCCCTGACTACTTGGACCTCAGGCCGCTCTTCCAACTGGACTTGAGCCGGAGAATGCACAATCACTGGTACAGTGCCCTCACGGTGCTTTGTCTTGCACTTTCTCTTCCTTGGGGAACCCGGGGCAACCAAGCTGCTGCTGTCTTGCTTTTCACCATTGTCCTCCCTTTTCTGTTTTTCCTCCAGCTGTGACATTTCTAACTTTTTTTCCTGTTCCTCCTCCCCGATCAGCAATTTTGTTATGAATTTTTTACTCGCCCTATTTTCCCTTTCCTCGGCAGCCTGGCGCTCAGCCTCCATTCTGCACAGCTCCTCTTCATACTCTTTCCTCAGTTCCCCAGGATTACTTAACACCCGCACTGGCTGGGCATCGGGGAAGATCACGTTGGATTCTTCCCTGCTGGCCAAGCGCTCACATACCTCGGGGTACTGGGCTTGAATCTTCTCCCACAGTTCCTCATTGACCAGGGTACTACCACAAACATGGTCCGAGATCCAGGAAGAGATCCCGAAGCGGCAGAATGGACAGAAAATATTTACCTTGCGGCGAAGAGACGTGAAACACGACTTACACATGGTGTGGCTACAGGGCAGAGTCACTGGCTTCACCAGGAACTCCATACACAGGAGGCAGCGGCAGTCCTCAAGAGTCAGCTTGTCTTTGGATGAGGCCATTTCAATGAGTTGAAGAGTCCGACCGAACACCAGTATGTCAGCACTAAGCTCACTAGCCAGCAGTTGTGAGGCCAGTGACGAGCTTCCGGGGCGTGGTCCCATTTTAAAGTTAAGCTACGGTGGCCGCAGGGCATGAAATCGCTGCCTTCACGTCACTTCCGGCAGCCCTGAAGGAAAGATATGTCTGAGGAGAGTTGAAAAATGTTTTGTGGGGCTGGAGAGATGGCCTAGCGGTTAAGAGCACAGACCGCTCTTACAGAGGACCAGGGTTCGGTCCCCAGCACCCACATGGCAGCCGAGAACCGTCTGAAACTCCAACTCCAGGAGAACTCCAGTTCCAGGGGAACCCAACACCGTCTTCTGACTTCGGCAGCATTGCACAACACGGGTGCACAAACTTGCATGCAGACAGTACATTCATACACGTACAGAAATAAATAAAAAAAAATTCTTTGAAAAATGTTTTGTATTGAATATGAATAAAGTCTAATTACATAGCTCAACTGACCTTGCCTTGTGATCCTTCTACCTCTGCCCTAACAACTCTAGGATTAGGCAAACCGTGATGACTCATACTTTTAGTCAGCACTCGGGAGGCAGAAGTATAGGCACACAGAACTCTGGGAGTTGGAAGCCAGCCTAGAATTCAAAGCCAGTTCCATGTCTAGTAAGCACAAGAACCTGGGTTTAGTCCTTAGCACCAAGAAATCCCACCAAATTCTGGGATTAGAGGTGTGCTGCTACCATACCTTGGCTATAGATTCTTAGGGTTTTTTTTGTTTTTTTTGTTTGTTTTTTGCCTTTTCAGGACAGGGTCCACCTGTAGCCCCAGCTATCCTGGAACTTGCTATGTAGACCAGGCTAGCCTTGAACCCACAGAGATCCGCATGCCTCTGCCTCCCAAGTGCCTGGCTTAAAGATGGTTCTTAGCCACCATGTGGGTGCTGGGAATCGAACCCTGGTCCTCTGCAAGAGCAGTCGGAGCTCTCAACTGCTGAACCATCTCTTCAGCTCCTATAGATAGATTTTTTTTTAAAGTTTTGGTGTCTTAGCTGAGCATGGTGGCGCACGCCTCTAATCCCGGCACTCAGGAGGCCAGCCTGGTCTACATAGCGAGCTCCAGGCCAGCTGTGACTAGAGGGAGACCCTGTCTCAAAAAGACCAAAAAAAAAAAAGTTTTGGTGTCTCGAGCTAGATGGCAATGAACAAAATCATAAGCGTGTCTTTCCTAAGTGAGTTCTTCACTAGTGCTAGCAAGATATATATATTGTATTATATATAATATATTACTATATATTATAAATAATGTTATATATAATATTTTATATATATAATATAAATGTTTTATTCAGAGTAACATTGAGAAATGGCATGATAGCACTTTCCTTAAGGGTATTATAATGCCTCATAGCTTAGAAAATATTGAAAATAGTGCCATAAAACCTTACTTCATTTTCTAAAACCAGCTCTTATGAAAATTACTCCACAGAACTTCTTTTTCCTTTTTGTTTCCTTTGTTTGTCTTTTTGAAACAGGGTCTCCCTGTAGCCCCAGCTGGCCTGGAACTCACTATGTAGACCAGGCTGGCCTTGAACTCACAGATATCTGCCTGCCTCTGCCTCCTGAGTGCTGGGATTAAAAGTATGCACCACCACACCCAGCCACAGACCTATTTTTTAATATATATGAACAAACTAGGAAGTTTTAGGAAGTTTAGGATTATACTCTATATTTTGAAATATGAAATGCATGTAACAAATAAGTTGGTATGTTCTCTTTTACTATAAAGAATAAGTTGTTAGTGTTTTTTTAAATTATTATTTTGTGTATGAGTGTTGGGCCCGCATGTATGTAAGTGAACCTGTGCTATGCAATGCTGGCTGAGGTCAGAAGAGGGCATTGGATTCCCCTGGAACTCAGTTACAGACAATTGTTAGCTGCCATGTGGGTGTTGGGAATCTAACCTGGGTCCTCTACAAGAGCAGCTAGTGCTTGCAACTGGTGATATATCTTTCCAGCCACACTATATTTCTTTTAAAATAGATTATTAGTTGACATGTTGTGACACATACCTAAGGATAAAAATGAAAACACATGTATTTAAAAATAAGTAGGAATTTGAATGCTCCCAATACAAAGATATTATCTAAATGTTTGAGGTAGTGAATATGTCATTTGCCCTCATCTGATCATTGCTGTATACATATACTGAAATTCTATGCTTTCATTCATAGTTAACCTGCTGTGCAGTAGAGTATTGCTGGGCAATAGAGTAATGTCATCCAGTTTTGATATTCTGTTTTCTGTTTCCTTCATTCTGCTTGTGAGGCTTTCAGCTGTTGTTTTTAATTGGCTTATTGGGGTTTTACATTTCATGTTCATTTGTGTTTGGGTTTTCCTCACTATTTCTCTTTAGGAATTCAGTTTTGAAGTCATAAAGTATTTCTGATAGTTCATTAAGCTGCATATTTGTATATTCCTGGGGTAGTATTGCAAGTTCTTTGAGTTGTTTGTGTTTTCTTTAAGTTTTTTGATCATGTTTATAATTGTTCTTTTAAATTCCGAATCCAGCTGTTTCTCAGAATGTGTCTCATTGTAGTGCCCCTCTGAAGCAGGAGTGGTTATTGGGGTCATATTCTTTTGGTTTCCATATTATTTGTGTTTTTGTGCTGCCGTTTTGGTGTATGGATGTTCTTTGTTGGTTATTTGACCAGTAGGTACTTCTACTTGGCTTTTGTTTAATTGAATTTTGGTATGTTTATATTGTCAGTGTAGCTTGGTTACTTTTTGCTCCCAGTCCTAGGTGGACATGTGTGTTCAGCAGATTGGGAGCCAAGGAAGATGGGGTTTGGGATTACCTGAGGGGCTGCTTAGCAGTCTGTGCTAGGGTGTTTAGAAAGTCTGGGTTAGATAACAACAACAACAACAACAACAACAACAATAACAACAGAATGGACTGCATCAAAGAACTGACTGAAACTGTGAACTTCTGCTCAAAACAGTCAACTTCCACATGGAGAATACTGAGAAAGGCTGAGAAAGAGATGAATAGCATGTTTGGCAGAATGTATGAGCTCTGGAGGGATGGGGGGATGGGGGGGACCTGGGTCTAGATTTGATAAAAAAATGTATAAATAAATAAATATAATCCAGGTGTGGTGGTGCATGCCTCTAATGCCAGCACTTGGGAGGCAGAGGCAGGAGGATCTCTGTGAGCTCCAGGCTAGCGTGGTCTACACAGTGAGTTCAAGGCCACCTGGGGCTACAGAGAAACCATGTCTCAAATAGACAAAAAAAAATTAAAGAAAGAAAGAAAAAAAAAAAAAAAAAAAAAAAAAAAGAAAGGAAAGAAAGGAAATAAATAAATAAATAAAGTTAGCTAGATAGATCAGAGGTGTAAGGTGGAAAATTTGGTTCCTGCCTGTGTTCCAGGTTGACAGGACGAGGGTGAGGAGGATGTGCAGAACTGAATAGAGAGAAAAGCAGGTTTTGACTTAGCAGCATCCTAGGTAGGGTGAGAGAGTTTGGGAGGTAAGGCATGCTGGGAGAAATGGAGTTTTGGGTACCGGAATCGGGACTCAGCCAGCTATGCTAGGGGGATTGCCTAGTCAGGGTTAGGGAGTTATCCAGAGAAGGGGTTGGTGTCTGGGGATCCTAGTCTAGGTGAAAACAAGGTGGGAGTGGGAAGAGGAACTTAATGGAGGGGCCGGTGGGTGGGGTCTGACTTACAAATGTCCTCCCTGGGGCAGGTCTGTGAAGCTGGTCAGTGCCAGTGAGGTTGGGGTCAGGGAAGGACCACCTGAGGGGGTGCTTAGGAATCTGTGCTTGTGCTAGGGTGTTTAGCAAGTCTGGTTTAAGGAGATAGATCAGAGGTCTAATGTGGGAAATTTGGTGCCTGCCTGTGTCCCGGGCTGGCACGATGAGGGTGGGGCTTACTTTCATGACTTTTGGGGTACCCCACTGCATTTAATTAGTGTTGGCTGTTTATATATCATCTGTTGGTCCTTTAATCACGCGTGGCCACAATCCACTTGATATTCTTCCCTCCTAGAACCAGGCTGGCAGCTTCACAATGCTGTAAGCCTCAGGGTTGTCTCCTGTCAGCAGGCTTACAGTCCCTTGGCTTAGCTCTAGCAAGGAGTAGGGGAGGGGACTGTGGGAAGTTACCTGAGGAATGAAAGAAAGAAAGGGACTCAGAGTAGAGGTCCGGGAGGAAGACTCAAGTTTAATGTTGTAACTCAAGGCTTTTATACAAACCCTTGCATGGGCTGGGACACATACACACAATTGGGGGCTGGGGCAGGCAATTGGGACAAGGGAATCTCAGGCTATATTCCCTCCTTGTTTATGGAGTGTTGACTTGTCTAGGTTTCAGGCTTTCAATTTTGTTTATATATTGGATATTGGAAGTCTAAGCCACTTTTCCCTTCTTGTTCTGAGGGTTTTGCAAAACAAAATCCACTTGGATACTTTCGCAATTCCAGTTTCCAGTTGGCGGTGTGTGTGTGTGTGTGTGTGTGTGTGCGCGCGCGCGCGTGTGTGTGTGTGTGTGTGTGTGTGTGTGTATGTAAATATTACTGACATAGCCCATGCCCCAGTACCTGTCTGGAGGGAGTTCCAGGCTCCTGTGCTTCAGGTGGTCTTAGCAAGACCCCAGCCTGTGCCCCCTGCACACAGACTCACAATGGAGCCGTGTGCTGGCTGCAAGGGCAAAGGGCCCAAAAATGTTTTTCATCTTTTTCTCAGTCTCTCTCAAAATTCTCGATGCCAAAATTTACTGTTTCAAGCAGAAGTTCACAAAACTAAAAATAAATCTACCATATGATCCAGTCATATCACCCCTTGACATATACACCCAACAAACTCATCCTACTACAGAGACACTTGTACATCCATGTTTGTTGCTGCTCTTTTCACAATTGCTGAGAAATGGAAACAACCTAAATATTCCTTAAGTGGTGAATGGTTAATGAAAATGTGGCACTTTTCTATGATGGAGTTCTACTTAATAGTCAAGAAAAACGAAACTATGGAATTTGCGGGTAAATGGATGGAACTAGAAATGACTTCACTTGTTATACTAAGTGACGTAACAGACTCAGAAAAATAAGTGGCACATGTACTTTCTTATTTGTGAATCTTAGCTCCAAATCCCTAGATGTGAGCATATAGTCTGATATAATCAAAGAAGCCAGAAAATGGGGGATAGTAGGAGACAGGTGTTAGTAGGGGGGAAATGGAAGGGTACTTTAATTGGGGAGTGCTATACAGAGATCCAATCACGTTCTGTTTTCTTGTTCCTTTGTCCTTGTTTACACAGTTTAGGATGGCTAGCTGTAACATCTATGTTCCAGACTCCAGAATGAAGAAATGATAGGAGTCAGGAAAGGGAAAGGCATTATTCTTTCAGAAGCCAAGACCTAACTAAAGATTGCACAGTTAATTTTCTTCACAACTTTTTGGCTAGAACTTTATCCTATGACCATGCATGATAAGAAAAGAGACTTAGACATCTAGTCCTTACATGGAAACCATAATCAGCATAAAAGAAGGGGAGAGTGGACATTGGGTGATGCCCAGCAGCAGCCTCTCCTCCACTTTGGTCTTCTGGGTCATTTTCCATTCTTCCCACATATCTGTCAGCCCTGGAAAAGTTATTTGTATCAAAATCCTTGGTATTTATAAAAAAAATGCTCAATCTCTGTCACAAACTTGTTAAATATTATCTTTGTGTTGATAAGGAAATTCAGTCTTGCATCTTGCCCATGTATTTTATACCTGCTGTTTGGAGTCTTCTGGCTAGAAATGGTTTCTCTTTCTGTTTATAGGATATATGGCATTTGTCCATTATTCATCTGAATATCTGATTTTCCAGTTTGTCTACTCAGACATTTCTGTCTTTGTGTGTGATCAGTGCTTTAACTTCTTTGTATGAGAATGTTTGGGTTAGGAATATTTAATAATTATGCTTTGTACACTATAGGAACCACTGGATATGTAGCAGTGAACAGAATTTGCAAAATTTTTGGTTTCATAACAATTTGTGGTTCAGTGGGTGAGACAAAATGAAACATTATTCAGGGCTGGAGAGAAGGCCTAGTGGTTAAGAGCACCAACTGCTCTTGCAGAGGACCCGGGTTCGATCCCCAGCACCCACATGGTGGCTGAAAACCGTCTTTAACTCCAGTTCCAGGGGAATCTGACACCTTCTTCTGACCTCCGAGGCATTGCACGACACAGGAGCACCAATCTACATGCAGACAGTACATTCATACACATACAAAAATAAATAAAATTAAAAAAAACATTATTCACACATACATGTATATGTATTATATATACATATATGAACATATAGATATATTAGAAATGTTGATAATTGTTGTAAAGAAAAACAAAGCATAGAATTTGAGCAAATACTAGGGGGATATAATTTAATTTGAATTGGAGAGTCAGGGAAATTTTCTTTAAGGTATAACACTTAAGTTAACATCCAAGAGATAAGTATAGGTGAACTGAGGAAAAGGATGGGAAATGAATGGGCTTTATGACAGAACAGCCTGGATTAAGTCTCTGAGGAGGGAAAGAACTGAATGAAAATTAGGAAAAATTGAAAAAGTTATGCTTCAATGGAGGTAAATGGAGAGTGGTGCAAGATGAGGTTACAGTTACTGGAGACTTGAGGTTCATGAAAGGCCATCGATGCCATTTTTTCGAATTTTTATTTTATTTTATGTGTATGAGTGTTATAGCTGGTTGTATGTTAGTGACCTGTGTCATACAGTGCCTGCAGAGGACAGAAGAGGGTGTCGCATCCCTTGGAACTGGAGTTACAGTTGTTAGCTGCCATGTGGGTGTTGGGATTCAAACCCTGGTCTTCTGCAGGGGCAACCAGTGCTCTTAACTGCTGAGCCATCTCTGCAGCTCCTCTTTTCCAAGATTTTTATTAATTAACTTTGTTCTTTGAAAATTTTATGCATGTATATAATACGTTCTAATTCCTCTCAGCCCTTCCTGTGTTATTTCCTTCACGCTCTTGTCAAACCCCTTGTTCCATACACATCCTTTTCCCACATTCATGTCTTTATTTCTTTTAAATATTTTAATTTATTCTTTGAAAACTCCACACATGTATGCATGTATGTAGTGTATTTTGATAATATTTACTCCCTGCTACCTCCCTCCAACTCCCCTCTAACCTGATTCTCTCCCAATATCATTACTACTACGACTACTACGACTACTACTACTACTACTACTACTACTACTACTGCTACTGCTACTACTACTATTAAAGTCTTCAGACCAACTAGTGCTGACCATATGTGCATGGGTGTGGAGGCATCTACCGGGGTGTAGGAAACCTACCAGTGGCTATTCCCCAAAGAAAAATGACTCTCCCTCTTTCATCTGCCATCAACTGCCATGGCATATCTAGAAGGCACCATTCCTCAGATCTACCCCCATCCTCTGGTTCTTACAATTTTTCTGCCCTCTCTTTGGTGATGTTCTCTGAGCTTTCAATAGGAAGGGATTGAGATATATATATATATACTATATATATATATAATTTATTAGTGGCTGAACTCTCAGCAGGCACTTATTCTCAACAGTTTGTCTCAACATTAACCTCTATCTACTGCAAAAAGAAGTTTCTCTGACCAAGGCCAGAGAATAAAACTATGACCATACACATAAATACTGAGAAGGAAATTTAATAACGTGAACATTCAAAATATTTGATTTATTATTTTATTTTATGCGTAGGAGTGTATTGCCTGCATATATGTAAGTGCACTGTGTCTTGTAATGCCCATGAAGGTCAGAAGAGAGCATTGGATTCCCCTAGAAGTGGAGTTACAGACAGTTGTTAGCCACTGTGTGGAGAGCTGGGAACCCAGGTCCTCTGCAAGAGAAGCCAGTGCTTTTAACTGCGGAGCCATCTCTCAAGCCCCAACATGATCATTTAGAGAAACAGTTCTCCCCTAGGACCTATGATCTTCTTAGTCATGGACTTTTTTGGGGGGGGGTTGAGACAGGGTCTCCTTGTAGCCCCAGCTGGCCTGGAATTTGCTATGTAGACCAGGCTGGACTTGAAGTCACAGAGATCTGCTTGCCTCTGCCTACTGAGTGCTGGGACTAAAGGTGTGTGCACTACCACGCCCAGCTTAGCCATGGACTTTTAATCATGTTTACAGGACCAGACCTGAAATCCTTCCTGTGGAGCAGGCCTTAATCAGAAAGTAGTTGGCCACTCCTATAATCTTCATGCCACTACTGAATCAGGGGTCACAACTTGCTAGGCATGTTAGTATTGTAATATGCTGGTTACAGTGCAGGATAAGACCACTGCTATCTTTTTTCCCCCAGTAGCCTGCATAGCACCTACCAGCTCTATGAAAGCTAGTCAACAGGGAGTGAGTTTTCTGCTTAGTATTAAGACTGACTTATCTATTTCCTACAGTCAAAATTTGTGGTTTCTTCAGCAATAGGGATAGTTATGGTGGACCATGATGAGCAATGATCATAGCCTGTGTTGTTTTGGGTACTTCTGGAGCCTCCCTGACCAATGACATATAAGACAGTATTGAGCACCAAGATTTTCATTTAATAACCCATGTCTTCTGGGAGCAACAGAGGGAGAATACTGGGTTCAAACATGGAGGGGGATATACGATGGAGAAACAAGAAGATGGGGGAAGGCTTAATCAAAAGGAAGTGTATATGAAAAAGTTGTATGGACACGTGATCTTGAAACTCATGTAAAATACAATTAGAGGGCATAGTAGAACACAGGTGACATGAAAGAACGGGGTGTGTGTGGAATACTCTGGATTAAAAGTGTCAATGGGGGAAAGGGGATAGGGGAGAGGAATGAGTAGAGGATGGGTTAGCCAAAACTAAGGATGTAGGTGTTAGGTTGGGCTCCGGCAAAAAGCAAAGATGACATAGACTGGAAAGACCCTCTTTTTTTCCAGTCAGGCCAGATTCCCATGAGACCTCTGGACCTAAGACTCACCTCCAGATCTGAGCCCCTGGCCTGGTTTAATTGGCCAGTCCAATAGGTTACCATCTCCCCTTCTCCCTATAAAAGGTTCTCCCCACCTCTCAGAAGCGCACTTTCTATGGCCCTCAGGATGGCTGGCAGAGAGAAAGACTGCATTTCCTGTAATAAATGCCTACTGTTATATACTTTTGTTTTATTTTATTTTTTTTCTGGACTCATGGCTGATGACCTTTATATATATAATTTTTTTCTTTATATATTTTTTTAATTCAAACTGATTCAGCCTTTTCTTAGCGTTGGTTATACTTCTCAGTAGGAAGAAGCCTTATGGAAATCCAGTAGCTTGTAAGATATATATATATATATATATATATATATATATAAAGTGGTTGACCACATTGATGTTTTTGTTTTGTAATGTGACTCATTGAGTTTGAAACTATCTATTGGAGCTTAGTGGGCTTACTAGGGGGTATGCAACTGAAGACTATGACTTTTCTTCTCTAGTTTCAATCATATTCTAAGTGTAATGGGAGTTTGAAGGGTTTCAAGCAGAAGAATGAAATGATGTAATTACATCGATAACCTCTTTTGATTGTCATATGGAACGTGGATATGAAGAAGGCAGAGTGGAAAAAAGGAGACCAAGCTGGGACTTCCAAAGCCCAATGTCATTATGATGGTTGCTTGATCTAGGGTGATGGTGATAGAGATGAATTTGAGACACATTTTGAAGGAAAATTTCACAAGTATGGCAATGGGGCAGATGCTGTAGATGAAGGAGAAGGAATAATCAGGAATATGTTAGGTTTTTAAGTTTATCAGTTGGCTAAATGGTGCTTTTCTTCTGAGATGGACAAGTGCGAAAAGGGAATAGATTTCAAAAAATAGCAAGATGAGAGCCTTGGTTGGATCTGGACTGTGAATAACCTTAACTGGTAGTTACATTCCACTTAAGACATAAGTTAAGAGTTATAATTGATCATAGTTTTTTAGAATTTAAGATGTCATCAATTTTAAGATGTCACATTGACTTAACATTAGCTTTTCATAATGAAAGAAATACTATTATGCTATAATTGCACGTGGATGTACACATATCCTAATTGAACTGTGGCCATATACATGCAACATTTGAAGAAATTGTGGTGTTTCAAGTCTACTTCAATGAAAACTAGAGTTATAGTGCTTAAAGGGAAATCGCGGAGAGGGGGCATGTAGAATGTAAGGGCTGCGATTGGGGTGAATGGTGAAACTACAGCAATATAGTCTGGACACTCATTTGATCAACTTGATTGAACATACAAGCCCCCCTCTTGGATGGTGGGACCCATGGGCTGTGTGGGTTTGGGCACAACTGCTTGCAAATTGGTTTTACATGAAGGATGCTTGTNTTCCTGGACAAACTATCAGCCCATTAAAGGAAACAGCCAGAATTGACCAGAGTCCAAAACTACAGCTCCAGAGAAAGTAGACTGTTTTGCTTCTCATCCACCCGTGCCCCTTTTCTAAGCCTAGGGAAATCTGCGGAAGAGGGGGCATGGTAGAATGTAAGGGCTGCGATTGGGGTGAATGGTGAAACTACAGCAATATAGTCTGGACACTCATTTGATCAACTTGATTGAACATACAAGCCCCCCCTGCTGGATGGTGGGACCCATGGGCTGTGTGGGTTTGGGCACAACTGCTTGCAAATTGGTTTTACATGAAGGATGCTTGTACTCATAAATTATCAGTTATTGTTAAAAAATGAAAAAAAAAACGGAGTGAAAGATGCAGGACAGTTATGGCAGAATGCATGATCTGGGATGGGGTGGGGTGGGGTCGGGGGAAGGGAAAGGGAAATATGCCTGAACTGAATTGGAAAATGATGCATGAAATATACAAAGCATCAATAAAAAATGAAAATTAAAAAAAGGGAAATCATAAACGACAGACTCAGACTCAGTTAAAATATTTTTACTCTTTATTATTTTTTTGTTTTGTTTTGAGACAGAATCTCCATATTGCCCAACCTGGCCTGGAACTAACTCTGTAGACCAGGGTGGCCTTGAACTCACAGAGATCTGCCTGCCTCTGCCTCCCGAGTGCTAGGATTAAAGGTGTGTGCCACCATGCCCAGCTTAAAGATGGTTCTTAGCTGCCATGTGGGTGATGTGAATTGAACCCGGGTCCTCTGCAAGAGAGGTCGGTACTCTTAACCGCTGAGCCATTGCTCTAGCCCAATATTTTTATTCTTTAAAGTAGAACCCATATATTCTTTCACAGCTTTACAGAAACACCTATCTGGCTGGATATCTTGAAATTCCCATGAGCACCTCAAACAACTTTGTGTTTAGAATGAAATTCACTCTTCCACTATTCCCAAGCCTACTGTTTCTCTCCACCCTCTATTCCAATTGGTGGCACCACCATTCAGTAATCTATTCAATACACATTTTAGGTAAGTAATAGCAGTTTCTTGATTCCTTTTTCCCTTTCATTGATTTTTTTGATAATGTGATACAATATATTTTGGTCATATTTAGATCTCCTTCCCTCTCTATACCCCTCTTATAGCCCCCCGTCAAATTTCATGTACTCTATTAAGAGATATACAGTCAAATTTGTATCCTCAAATGTCCTTTGGCATGCATCTAACCACTGGAGCCTGGTTAAACTACCAAGAGTCACACACTTAAAAGAAACCCCAACTCTACCTGAGGAACTATTGGAAACTGATGACTGCTGGAAAGGGGAAATTTACTCTTCTTTCAGGACAAGTCAGTAGGTTGACCAGGCTTCAGTGGATGAACCCACACTGAAGGGCATTTAGAGACACAAACCTGACTATATATATATATATATATTATATTATTTATATTATTTTTTTTTTTTTTTTTTTTTTTTTTTTTTTTTTTTTTTTTTTTTTTTTTTTTTTTTTTTTTTTTTTTTTTAATTTTTGGTCTCCCTGTAGCCCCAGCTGTCCTGGAAATTTACTCTGTAAGACCAGGCTGGCCTTGAACTCGCAATATACCACTGCATCTGCCTCCCAAGTGCTGTTGGCATGCACCACATCCCAAGCTTGGACATAAGTCTTTATATATTATATGGATCATCTAATATACACAATATTTCTCTCTCATATATACATATATTGTGCAGATGTGGGAGGGGATTATTTATCAAAACATATTGTATGAAATTCACAAAAAATAAAAAAAATAATGAAAAAAAAAGAGACTGACTCTCCCCTTCCCACCAGCCATCAGTTTCCCATAATCCTCCAGGTAGGGCTAGGGTTTCTTTCTCTTTTTTTTTTTTTTTCAATTCCACCTATGAGGGAATAACTCGGTTTATTGGTGTAATACTGTAATCTGGGGTTTTATACAGGACCTTGTGGGGGGTTGGGGAATACAGGATTGGGGGTTGGGGAATACAGGATTGGGGGTTGGGGAATACAGGATTTCATGCTATATATTCCACATGACTACAGGAATGTGACAATGTTTTGCCCAAAGCATCAAAGACAGCTGGGACCAGGCAGGTTTTCAAAGGCAAGCAGGAGACCAGCAAGACTCCAGCCTGAGGGTTGCTTGCTGACTTCCCAAGTGCTTATGCCAAAGGGAATCCCTTCATTTTTAAATTAGCTATCAGGAAAGACTATGAGGTCAGATCCCAGCCAATAGGAAAAAAGACAGAGTTCTCTTGTATTAGTGATAAAAGCCCACAAAGCTTCTGATTTCTGTGTGTACTTGCCTGAATTTGATGGACCATACAAGTTACCCTTTTGCAAAAGTAAAATCTTCCTGGCCAAGTTACTTTTGCTTTGTGTGCCTATTTTTTGGTATTGAAAGGGTCCTAGGATCTTGGATTTTATTTCTTTTTTTTTGTCAAAGCCAATATTTTATTGAAGGTCTGTGCATTTCATACAAAATTACATTACAAATCAAATCTAGACCCGTACCCCCCTTCCTGCCCCCTCACCCCACCGGAGCTCATGCATTCTGCCAAACATGTTTTTCATCTTTTTCTCAGTCTCTCTCAAAATTCTAGATGCAGAAGCTTACTGTTTCGAGCAGAAGTTCACCCTTTCAGTCAGTTCTTTGACCCAGTCTTTTTGTTGTTATTCCTTCCAATATGCAGCACTCCAAAATATGCATATATGCATGCCACATATGTCATAGGTTTTAGCATCTTCAGCTTATGATTTTTTTCCTTTATTAGGCTGAAAGATGAAATGTTTGAAGGCTTCTCCTTGGCAAGCTCAAACAACCATCAGTTCTGCCCTTGTGGTCCACACTGGGGTTTTCCCTTCCCATGGTCACCAAATGAGGTCCAGTAAGCACCACGTCCTGTCTTGATCCTCCTGTACTGGTCTCCATGATACAGCCTGGGTAGTCCCACAATGGCAGTCTAAACTCTGAAGAGGCTGAAACCCCAGTAGTTGCTCAGTCCACAAGCTGGATGTCTCAGCAGTCCCTATCTGGCACTGAAGGTTTGGAGGATTCTTGGAGTGACATGAGTCTTCAGTCCATATTGAAAGGTTGAAAAGCTGTGTCTCATGTCTTTAAGGATTGCAAAATCAGTGGCAGCCACAGGGTAGCTGCACTTGCCAGTAAGACAGGCAAAACAACTGTGCTTTCTTTCTTTCTTTCTTTCTTTCTTTCTTTCTTTCTTTCTTTCTTTCTTTCTTTCTTTCTTTCTTTCTTTCTTTCTTTCTTTCTTTCTTTCTTTCCTTCCTTCCTTCCTTCCTTCCTTCCTTCTTTCTTTCTTTCTTTCTTTCTCTCTCTCTCTCTCTCTCTCTCTCTTTCTTTCTTTCTTTCTTTCTTTCTTTCTTTCTTTCTTTCTTTCTTTCTTTCTTTTTCTTTCCTTTCTTTCTCTCTCTCTCTTTCTTTCTTTCTTTCTTTCTTTCTTTTTACTTTTTGTCTTTTTACTAAGATCTCAAGTTTTATACCTGAAGTACAATTTCTCAGGCCTTACTATTTAATCAATTAATTAATTAATTAATTAATTTATGGTTATACTTTCCTTTTGGATGTTGGGATTGTGTGTTATTAAGGGACTTTTACTTAGGATAGTTTATAAGACGTTTCATTTCCAAAGCACTGGATTTCTAATCTGCTTTTAATTAAACTGGTGTATGTATTTACATGTTCATGACAAATAAGCATCTGTGCAGTGCATTATAAGTACTTGAGATGATTACATTTTCATTCAAGGAACAATCCTCTCATTCTGTCAGTACATCTTGTTTACATATCTTCTTACACCTCTGTTTCCTATTCATCCTCAGCTCATTGAGGACTAACAATACATTTCTCATCCACTTTCTTTTTATTTTGCAGTATCAGTTACTATAAAGAATGAAATAAATCCTATAAGCTTCTGTATAGATAGCAACTGGATACCTAGACACATTTAAAAAAATATGTTTGGTAAAACTGCAGTTTTTATGTAATCCCTGAAGGACTTTAATTACAAAGGGTAAAGCCTAAATATGCCTAAAAATATATTCTAATACCTGACTGATTCTTTTTCCACTTTTCATTATTACTTTAGAGTAAATTTTTAATTATATTTTTAATTTTAAAAGTATTTATCTTTATTTTATGTGTATGAGTGTATTGCTTGCATGTATGTAAGTACACCCATGTTGTGCAACACCTGCAGGGGCCAGGAGAGGGTTTTGGATCCCATGGAAGTGGATTTATGGATGGTTGTTACCCACCATGTGGGTGCTGGGATTTGAACCTGGGTGTTTTGCAAAGCAGCCAGTGCTTTTAATTGATGAGCCATCTTTCCAGCTCTCCAATTTTTTATTTTTGAAATTAAAAAATATTTTTCTTGAGTTTTTGTGCATTTCATATATTAAATTTTAATCAAATTTATCCCTCCCCATCTGTGAGCCCTCCATTGCCAACCTTCCCCCCCAGTTTCATGCATTCCATCATATATGTTAAGTCCTATCCAGTCAAGCATTTGTACCCAGATGTTCCTTGGTGTAAGTTCATCCATTGGAGTCTAGTCAACCTATCTAAAGTCAGTCTCTTAAAGAAAGTTTATTCTCCCTCACCCTGCAGTAATCAGTTGACAATAGTTCCTCAGTTAGGGTTGGGACCTGCTGCTCATTTCCTCAGTTCCATGCTGGGTTTTTGTCTTATTGAGTTGGCATGGGTTTTGTGCATGCCGTCACCATTGCTACAAAGTCCATAAGAGCAAGTTCCCAGAGAGAGGCCTGAAAGCCTTTGTTTCCTTATGCTCATCAACCTTGGCTCTTACCATCTTTCTGCCTCCTCTTCTGCAATGGTCCCTGAGCCATGGGTGGGTGAGGTTTAATATAGGAGTCCTATCTAGGGACACTGGATCTGCTCTCCTCTAAAATTTGGCCATTGTGGCCTTCTGTGTGCATTGCCTTCTGTTGTCTGAGGAAGCTTATTTGGTGAGAGTTGAAAGGTTTATTAGTATTCTCTCTATGCATGTTTTGCTATGTTCCATGAGTCTTACGTGGAGGTTTCACTGTAGACATGTCACCTTGGACTGGACATCTCTCAGATATATATTCTCTGTGTGTGTGATCAGTTGTGGAACTCTGTAATGGCCTCCATCTGTTGCAGAAAGAAGCCTCTTTGATGAGTGGTGTACAGTATACTTTTCTAAAAATGTAAGGATCTATATTTAGCATTTAGTAAGAAATTTCATTTGTCTACAGATACGAGAGAGAGGGATAGGGCTTTCTTTAGGATCTATCCTCACTCCAGCCATGTGTATTTACAGTGCTACCCATGAGTTGCCTCCCATTGACCAGACTTTAAGTCCAATTTTATAGCTGTTGAATTACCCCCAAGATAAAATTATCACAACTACACCAATAGAGAGAGAGTTTGCTGTGCCTGTCCTTGTGGTTATTAGGCTTTACAGCTGGGCTGGACTGTTGATTCATTTCTCCCTTAGAAGCTTGCATAGTATCCTCTAGAACTATGAGAGCTAGTCTTCAAGGAGAAGGCTTCCAGGTCAGTTCCAGGTCCATTGCTCCAAGTCATGTGTCCAAAGTATGTCCTGTCTTCAGCATAGGGTCTCAGCATAGGTACTCAAGGGCTGTGGCAATAGCCTGTGTTATTTCAGGAGTCTCTTGGACTACCATGACTAACAACTCACAGGGCAATTTCTCCTGTCTGACACTGTGTTCCCTGTTATATCACCTTCAGGTATATACCTGAAGACAGGCACGTATGTTCAGATATTGTATGTGGATTTTTTCAGGGAGATTTTTAATCTAATTCATTTCCCTGTGGCTTTTCACACCACCTAAGATTTTTTTTAAATCTCCTCTCTCTCCTTGTCTAACCTCCCTTCTTCCTCCCTAGTTTAAGTACCCTACCCCCATTTCCCCTTTGATAATATCTATCTCTTATTATTTTCCTTTCTCTGGAGTTCCTTCTTCTCCTTTACCCACATGCTTCCTTGTAGGTCCTCTCTCCCTTCCTTCCCAGTTGAATGTTCTCGTTTACCCCTTGGTAACATCTGTTTCCTACTATCCCCCTCTTTCAGGCTCTTTTTCTTTACCTCTGTGCTTCCTTTTCACTTTCCTGGCTTCTGCTGTTACATCAGCATATATACTCACATATAAGAGACAAATGAAGGAGAACATATGTCACTCACTTTTCTGAGTCCATGTTATTTCACTTAGTATAACAGTTTCTAGTTCCATCCATTTACCTGCAAATTTCATCTTTCCTTACCACTGAGTAGAACTCCGTTCTGTAAATCTACCACATTTTCATTAACCATTTGTTAGTTGAGGGACATTTAAGCTGTTTCCATTTCTTAGCTATTGTGAAAAAAGCATCAAAAAACGTGGGTAAAAAGGCAGCCCTACAGTAGGATGAGTGCTTTGGGTATATGCCAGGGAGTAGTATGACTGGATCATATGGTAGATTCATTTTTAGTTTTTAAGAATATTTTATTATTTTCTACTTACGTGTAATGTATAGCCAGCATGTATATAGGTGCACCCAAGTCATGCAATGCCCATGGAGGTCAGAAAAAAAGCATCAAATTTCCCTGGAACTGGAGTTAAGGATGGTTGTTAGCTGCTATGTTGGTGCTAGAAATCAAACCTGGGTCCTCTGCAAGAGCCAGTATTCTTAACCACTGAGCCATCTCTCCAGCCCCTCATTTTTAGTTTTTTAAAGACTTCTCTACACTGCTTTCCATAGTGGTTGTATGAGTTTACATCCCCCAGGAGTAAATGAGCATTTCCTTTTCTCCACACCCTTCTAAGCATTTTGTTGTTGTTGTTCTCTTGATATTGGCCAGTCTGACTGGGATAAGATGAAATCTTAAAGTGGTTTTGATTTTCAGTTCTCTAATTGTTAAGGATATTGACCACTTTAAAAAGGTGTTTCTTAGCTATTTTTCTTCCTTAGTTTGAGAACTCTCTTACAGGTTCTTAGCCCATCTTTTTATTGGGTCATTTATTTTCTTATTTCTCCATTGTTTTGAGTTCTTTGTGTAATCTGGATTTTAACCTCTGTCAGATGTGTAGCAGGTGAAGATTTTTCTCCCACTCTGTGGGTCTTCTCTTTACTTTCTTGGCTATTTCTTTTGCTGTCTAGGTTAGTCTAGGAGATTTTTAGTTTAATAAAGGAGATTTTTAGTTTAATGATGTCCCACTTTTTGATTGCTGACCTTAATAACTGAGCAATTTACAAAGTCCACTGCTTTACCTATATCTTGTAGGCTATGGCTTATGTTTTCTCCTAGCAATTTCAGATTTTCAGGCTTCATATTGAGGTATTTGATCCATTTGGAGTTTACTTTTGTGCAGGGTTAAAGATAAGGTTCCAATCTCATTATTCTACAGGTGGAGAGTCAGTTTTGCCAGCACCATTTGTTTGAAAATGCTTTCTTTCTTCCATTGTGTGTTCTTGGCCCCTTTGTCAAATATCAGGTGACTGAAATTGCATGTGCTTATTTAGATCTTCTATTATGTTCCATTGATCTACATGTTTGTTTATGTGCCACTACCATGCTATTTTATTTTATTTTATTTTATTTTTTTTTATTAATTTTATTTCTTTTTTTTTTTTATTTTTTTTTTTAATTTTTATTGATGGTTTGTGCATTTTATACATCATTTTCCAATTCAGATCAGGCATATTTCCCTTTCCCTTCCCCCCCACCCCCACCCCATCCCAGATCATGTATTCTGCCATAACTGTCCTGCATCTTTCAGGTTTATTTTTTTTTTCATTTTTTAGCTATAAGTGATAATCCATGAGTATAAGCATCCTTCGTGCAAAACCAATCTATAGACTGTTGTGCCCAAACCCCCACAGTCCCACCATTCAGTGGAGGTTGACAGGTTGTTTGTTCAATCAAGTTGATCAAATGAGTGTCCAGACTACATCGCTGTAGTTTCACCGTTCACCCCAATCGCAGCCTTTACATTCTACCACGCCCCCTCTTCCGCAGATTGTTCCCTAGGCTTAGAAAAGGGGCACAGGTGGATGAGAAGTAAAACTGTCCTCTCTCTCTGGAGCTGTTGACTTGGATTCTGGTCAATTCTGGCTGTTTCCTTTCATGGGCTGACAGTTTGTTCAGGAGTAACCTTTCGATCCTACTAATGAAGCACAAGCAATTAGATATATAGGTATTTAAGCAGCACTAATAGTTATGGTAGGTTACTTTGGCATAGACACATATGTTTGGATGATATGTTAATTCATGAATTATATTTTTACCCCCTGATAAATATAACAGGGTCTTACTGTGGCTTATGACATCTCCTAACCTGTAGAGGATGTAGGCTTGTGGCATCAGCCATGGGTTATTCCTCCAAGGAGAGAGCCAACAGCCAATTAGATTTGGGATATACAGGCACATGGCTGCCTCTGCTGCACAGTATTTCCAGGCAGGTGAAGTGTAGCTGGTGCTGATGGTGGAGTCTTGCTTGACTCAGGGAGACCCATATTTGCTTTATTGGTTTAGTGGCCTTTGGGAACACTCTCTGGCATTCCAGAGGCCATCTGTACCCTTGCATGTGCGGTCTCAATACATCCCTCCCATGTTAACGTCAGGTCTTCGGCAGCAGGGTCTTATCGTACCATGCTATTTTAATGACTCTAGCTCTGTAATATAGTTTGGGATCTGGTATGGTGATCCTTCCAGCATCGTTCTTTTTGTTTAAGATAGTTTTGGCTATCTGAGGTCTTTGTGATGCTGTATGAATTTTAGGAATTTTTCTATCTCTGTGAAGAATGTCGTGGACATTTTGATGGGCATCTCATTGAATTTATAGATTGCTTTTGATAGGATCATCATTTTCACAATATTGATTCTACCAATCTATGAACACAGGACATCCTTCAATCTCCTAGTATCTTCCTCTATCCCTTTAAAGATTTAAAATTTTCATTATAGAGAACTTTAATACCGTTGGTTACGTTTATTCCTAGATATTTTTGAGGCTATTTTGAATGGGAGGGCTTCCACGAATGCTTTCCCAATTGCTTGTTATTGGCATGTGGAAAGGTTACTGATTTTTGTAAGTTGATTTTGTACCCTGCCACTTTGCTGAAAGTATTAATCATTTCTAGTTTTCTGGTGGATATTTTTTGGATATCTTACATATATCATCTACAAATAGGGATAATCTGATTTTTTCCAATTGGTACTCCTTTAATTTCTTCTCTTGTCTTCTTGCTCTAGCAAGAGTTTCAAGCACTATATTGAAAAGGAGTGGAGATAGAGGACAGCCTTGTCTGATTCCTGATTTTAATGGGAATGCCTCCAGGTTTTCTCCATTTAGAATGATGTTGGTTATGGGATTTTTTGTATATAGCTTTAATTATATTCAAGTAAGTTCCCTCCAGTCCAAGTCCCCCTAGGACTTTTAACATGAATGCACGTTGGATTTTGCCAAAGGCCTTTTTTGTATTTATTGAGATAACACGTGCTTTTTGTCTTTAAGTTCAGTTATATGCTATATTACATTTGTTGATTTATGTATATTGAACCATCCCTGCATCTCTGGAATAACTTGATCATGGTGAATGATCTTTTTGATATGTATCTATATACAATTTGTATCTTTTAATTAATTAATTAATTAATTAATTAATTAATTTTTATGTGTATGAATGTACTGTTTGCATGTAGGTTTGTGTACCCATGTCATGCAATGCCGCGGAGGTCAGAAGAGGGCGTCGGATTCCCCTGGAACTAGAATCAAAGACGGTTCTTAGCTGCTATGTGGGTGCTGGGAATTGAACCCGGGTCCTCTGCAAGAGCAGTCTGTGCTCTTAACTGCTGAGCCATCTCTCCAGCCCCTACAATTTGTGTTTTGATGAGAATCTTTGTGTCCATGTTCATTAAGTATATGGGCTTATAGTTTTCTTTTATTGCTGTCTTTACCAGGTTTTGATATTAGAGTTTGGGAGTTCTCCCCCTGTTTCTATCTTTTTGAGTAATTTAATGAGTATTGGTTTTGGATCTTCTTTGGCTGGTAGAATTCTGCTCTGAATCCATCTGGGTCTGGACTTTTTTTAGTTGGGAGGCTTTGTATTACTGTTTCAATTTCCTTATTTGTTATGGGTCTTTTTATGTTGTTGCTCTCTTCTTGGTTTAACTTTGGTGGTTTCCATGAATTTAGAAATTCATGCATTTTTTTTAGATTTTCAACTATAATAGACTGTAGGTTTTAAAAGTAGTCCCTTAAAATGTTCTGGATTTTTTGTATCTATTGTGATATTTCCCCTTTAATCTCTGATTTTGTTAATTTGGATTTGGTCTTTCTCTCTCTCCCTCTCTTTTCTTTCTTTCTCTTTCTTTCTTTCTTTCTTTCTTTCTTTCTTTCTTTCTTTCTTTCTTTCTTTCTTTCCTTCATTCTTAGCTGCACTGTGTCTATCTTGTTTAGCTTTTCAAAGAACCAGCCGTTAGATTCATTAATTCTTTGTATTGCTTTCTTTGTTTCTTTTTCATTAATTTCTGCTCTGATTTTTGTTATTTCTTCTAGTCTATTAGGCTTGAGTTTGGTTTGTTCTTGCCTTCCTAGAGTCTTGACTTGTACTGTTATTTGTGCTCTTTCTGAGTTTTTCATGTAGGTACTTAGAGCTATAAACTTCCCTCTTAGGACTGCTTTTAAAGTGTCCCAGAGGTTTTTGTTGTGTTGTATTATCATTTTCATTTAGTTTCTGGAATACTTTTACTCATTCTTAATTTCTTCTTTGACCCATTGAGGAATGCGTTGTTTAATCTCCATGAGTTCATGTAGCTACTAGAGCTTCTTTTGGTGTTGATTATAAGCTTTACTGCATTCTGGTCTGATAGAATGCATGGAAGTATTTCAATTTTTTTGTATCTGTTGAGGTTTGTTTTGTTCTCCAGTATGTCCTCAATTTTAAAGAAGTTTTCCAAGGCTGCTGAGCAGAAAGTATATTGTTTGGTGCTTGGGTGGAATATCCTGTAGATGTGTGTTAGTTCCATTTGAAGTAAGATGTCATTTAATTCAGATGTCTCTCTGTTTATTCTTTGCCCAGCTAACTTGTTTATTGGTGATATTGGGGGTATTGAAGTCATCTACTATTACTGAGCTGGGATTAATGTGTGTTTCATCATCCTATAGTACTGTTTTTATGACATTGGGTGTACTAGATTTTCATGCATATATTGCTTCCAATGAATAGATTACAATGTTTTCTATTCACAGCACACACACACACACACACCTATATTATTGTGGGTTAAGGGCAAGGAAGAGCCATGAGTGATTAAAGCTGTTTGTTTAGGTTACAAGGACAGTGCAAAGCCTAGCGAGCTTATTTACATAATAAATAAGCTAAGATACTATGCCAGAAATCCTTCACACATATATCCATTTTTCTGGTACTTCATATGGAAAATTTTCTCTCTTTATTTTGTGCTCTTAGTACATTTGTCAAAGGTCAATTTGCTATAAATGTATGGATTTAGTTGTTTCTTTTACATTTTAACTGGTACATAAAAATATAAAATTTATGTATATTAATGATGCACCATGTAACGTTCTGATAACTGAGTTTACTTCTTGGCTTTCTGTTTTATTGATCTGTGTGTCTGTTTTTAGGCCAGTACCCTGCTGTTTTTGAAATCAGATAGTGTAATGCTTCCTGTTTTGTGCTTATTGCTCAAGATTGCTTTGACATTTGAGTTTCTTTCTGGTTCCATACAAATTTTAGAATGTTATTTTATAGTTCTGTATAGAAAGCCATTGATAAAGATGTCATGATAAAGATTGCATTGAATATACTGTTTTGCATAGTTTGGACATTTAAACAATATTGATCCAGTCTATGAATGCAGCAAGGTATTAATTACTTTTATCATCATCCAGTTAAATACCTGACCAAAACAACTTATGAGAGGAAGGATTATTTTGGTTTACAGTTTGGGGAATATGGTCCATTGTGGCACAGGAAACACATGACAGCAGGAGTGTGAAACGCCTGGTCACAGTGTGTCTACATGTGTCTATAGTTGGGAAACAGAGAGGTGAATGTTGGTGCTCATCTCTCCTTTTCCTTTTTACTTGGCCCAGGACCTCAGCCTATAGTGTTAGGATGCTCACAATAAGGTGTGTCTTTCCACCCAAGTTCACTGAATCTGCCTCCCTCACAGACATGCCCAGAGCTTTGTCTTCTTGCCAATTCTAGATCTTTCCAGTAGATAATTGACATTAACCATTATAAGAATGCATTTCTGGAGCTGGAGAGATGGCTCAGTGGTTAAGAGCTCTGACTGCTCTTGCAGAGGACCTGGGTTCGATTCCCAGCACCCACATGGCAGCTAAAAACAGTCTTTAAGCCGGGCGTGGTGGCACTCACCTTTAATCCTAGCCCTCAGGAGGCAGAGGCAGGCGGATGTCTGTGAGCTCAAGGCCAGCTTGTTTATAGAGTGAGTTCCAGGCCAGCTGGAGCTTTAGGGAGACCCTGTCTCAAAAGAAAGAGAATGCATTCTATTTTTTACCCTCTTTATTTGTGCCTTTTGTCAGTGTTTTACAGTTTCTTTGGGTACTGGGAATAAAAACCAGGCCTTGTGTGTGCTAGGTTAATTCTCTGCAACTGAGCTATAGCCCCAACCCTTAAAGTTCTTTTTCCTTTGGTTTTTTTTTTTTTTTTTTTTTGAGGCTTTGTTTTGAGCCCCAGTTGACCTGGAATTTTCTGTGTAGACCTGGCTGGCTTTGATCTCACAGGCTTCTCCTTGTCTCTGTGTCCCCAGTGTTGGGATTAAGGTGTGCACTACCGTGCCTGACAACTCTTTTGTGCTTTTGGTAGTCATCTTTCACCTCTTTGGCTAAATTTATCCTTTGATATTTAATTTTTTTGTCCTTTTGAGACAGGGTCTATTTGTAGCTCCAGATGGCCTGAAACTTGCTATGTAGACAGGCTGGCCTCAGTCTCACAGAAATCTGCATGCCTCTGCTTCCCCAGTGCTAAGATTCAGGGTGCATGCTGTATTTAGTTTGTTAGTATTTTGTTGAATATTTTTACATTTATGTAATGTTTTTTTGTTGTCTTTTGGTCAGAGGGAAATGCTGGCCTTGTAGAAGTATTTGGAAGATATCCCTCGTTTTCAGTTTTTGAGGACAATTTACAAAGAATTGGCCTAGGTTCTGTAAATGTGTAGTAGAACTCAGTGTTGAAGACACCTGCCTGGCCTTGAGTTTTTCTTTGATATGAAACTTTCTTTTATTACTGATTCAATCTTGTTACTCATTTTTGCTCTCTTCAAATTTTCCCTTTTCTTTCTTTCCTTTCTTTTCTTCCCACTTTTCCTCCTGGCTCTTTCCCTCCCTTCCTTGCCACTACTTAGCTTAGATGGAACTTATGATCCGCCTGTCTCAGTCTCCCAAGTGCTGGGTTTACAGGTGTGTGCCACCATACTTGATTCCCATTTTCCATTTCTGAATTTCAGCAACTTTGGATTTTAATGAAACAACACCCATTTTCATCACTCAATATATTCTGAAGTATTTATTTCATTAATTTTCTGCCAGGCGTGGTGGTGTATGCCTTTAATCCTAGCACTTGGGAGACAGAGGCAGGTTAATCTTTGTGAGTTCAAGGCCAGCCTGGTCTACAGAGTGAGTTCCAGGACAGCTGGGGCTACAGGGAGACCCTGTCTCGAAAAGACAATAAAAAAGAATATGGAAATATGTGTTTCACTGTGACATTTTCATACATATGTATCACACTTTGTTCTTCATCTGCCGCATCACTATCCACCCCCCCCCAGACTCCTGAACTATTCTACAGTTCAGTGATCATGTCATGGTTTCCACTAGAATAGAAACTGCAGAAGGCCAAGGTAGTTTGCATCCTTCTCACTGTAGCTTTAGAACCTTTCAAAAGTGGCTAGAGTAGATCCTCAGTAAGTATTCATTAAGTCAATGAATCCATAATAAGATATGATGAAAGTAAAACTCACAAAAAGTACTTATCCTAAAAATAGCAGTGAAGTTATCTGTATTTGTGGTGAAAATAAAACAAATCATCTGAAGTGCAGTCTGTCTTAAGTAAGTAGGATATAATAATAGACAAAAATGTACAAATTTCACTTTGGCAGGCTTTTTAGGTGCCTGAATATAAAACCAACTTAACAAAATAATAGAAAAATAGTACATAATTAATGAGTAGTTTTACCATGACTGTCACTACCATAACAAAACTCACAAGAAGAAAGCCACAGAATCTGCAAGCACGCAGTCATAATAATAGTCTTTGGTAGTCTGCAGGTTCATTTTCGCTGCTATTATTAACCTGTCATTGCATTTCAACAAGAGGTTGAGATTCTCTAAATTTTCTCTAACTTTGCCAAAAATGGATTCTTCGGCTTAAAAGAGTCATTTAACAGCTAGGAATGATAGTACATTATTGGCACTGGAGACTAAAGTAGGAAGATCAGGAGTTTGGAAGCTAGTCCGGGCTGTATGACTGGTCTTAGAAAACCCTACCTAACCCAAGCCAAGCCAAGCCAAGCCAAGCCAAGCCAACCCAACCCAACCCAACCCAACTCAACCAGACCCAACCAAGCCAGCTAACCACCAAGCCAAACCAAACCAAATCTGACCAAACTAACCAAACAAACAAAACAATAACAACAACAAAACAAACAAAAAGAAGACTCAATGAAATTATCTATAAATCTAGAGTTTCACATGTTTGTTGATAATAACTTTATAGATAATATAAATTATAATGATTTATATCCGTGACTGTAGACAGCAATTTTACCTATATCACCATCGTGTACTTGAAATATATCACCATTGTGTATTCTGAATTTAGAGGTACTGTAAGTGTAAGATACATTGATTTCAAATATTTGAGACAGAAGTGTAAAGATATCTTAATGTTAAGTATTTGATTTCATATTGAAACAATTCTTTGAATATTTTAGGTTTGATAAAATACAGTGTGAAAATGAATTTCATCCATGTCTTTTAATTTTTCAAAATGTCTTTTAATTTTTCAAAGTAGATGGAGAAAAATGTGGTTACAAGAATATTTAAAATTAGGTTTATGGCTCATGTTATACTTCTATGGATAACAGTGAGTTAGATGTTAAAGTAGCATGCAAATGGGATTTAGATTAAAGACACTAAAAGTATGAGTTTAGTCCATGGTTATCACTAGGGAGGAGATTCAGTGTTTGACTCTGATAACCATTCTTACTTCTAGATGATTTGAGTCTGGAACTATATTTGGGCTACTAGAATATAAGAAATGGTTATCTCTGATTCCTTGTTTTATACTGGACACTAGTTACTAATTGGTCTCTCAATTTTGCAAGCAAGGTCTGGATAAAATAAACCTTTGAGGTCCTGTATGCTCATTGATAAGGCTCTTTAAAAGTAACACATTCATGTTATTTATATATGTATCAGACTTAAAAAATATTTATTATTTTTTATGTGTATGAGTGTACTGTCTGTATGCAGGTTGGTGCACCCGTGTTGTGTAATGCCGCGGAGGTCAGAAGAGGGAGTTGGATTCCCTTGGAACTGGAGTTAAAGATGGTTCTTAGCTGCCATGTGGGTGCTGGGGATCAAACCCGGGTCCTCTGCGAGAGCATTCAGTGCTCTTAACCAGTGAGCCATCTCTCCAGCCCCGTATCAGAGTTTTATAATTACTCTCCCCATTTTACCACCACTGTTTAAATATTGTAAACATAGCCAAGTACACATGGCTGGAGAGACCACAGACCCGAGAGAAACACCTATTGCTGTCATTTACCTAGATCAAAGTGATTACTTACTGTATTCTAATATGTATCCTTCTATTTTCATACAAGTGTACCTCTCAGCACTCTTCAAAGAAGCTTCTTTTGGCAACAGATGGAGGCTATTAAAAAGTTCCACAACTGGTCAAAAGGAGAGAATAAGTGACTATGAGGTGCCCAGTCTTAAGCGACACATCTATATTGCAACCTCTACATCTAAGGCTCAGGGAACTTCATGGGAGGCGGGGGTGGGGTGGGATGGGGTGGGTGGGGGGAAGAATGTAAGAGCCAGAGGGACCAGATACCTGCTGCTAGTTAATGCATTCTACACATGATCAGGAAGCTGCAGCAATGAAATTGCCATAGTATGATAATCTAACAAGATCTGTATAATGACAAAACCAGTTGACATGCCAAAGTGGATGGGGAAAATATCATAGGGTCCTCACTTCAAGATGAAGAGCTACAGGCAATCGATGGGTGCTGAGTCAGGTAGAATCAGTTTTCCCGAGGGACTAGTTCCCCGAGAGGCTATCTACTCCCAAATGGACAGGCCTAAACACAAGTACACACAAACATCACTAAATGGATTTGGTGCATTATATATGTATATTTATATATATATGTATGTATATGTAACAATAATAATCAAAAGAAGAAGGCAAGAAATTGAGAGGAAGTTGAGGGACTCTGAAGGAGTTGGCAGGGACTAGGAGGGATGGAAATAAGGCAAAGGCAATATTCAGGTATTAAATTCTCAAAATAAAAAAATTTAATCTGAGAAAGCTTTCATAAAGAAAGCTTTATGAAAATGAAGAGTAGAAAACATTCTCACTTCTACCATCCTGGGTCATGTGTTTTTGGTTTTGTGTATTAATTTTCATAAGGATCCTTCTGAGTAAATAGCTATAGTTTTAATGTACCAACATGTTTTTACTTTTATCTTGTTTTTGATATTCAACTTCCATAGTAAATATTCTACCACTTTCCATCTTCCCATTATAATTGTTATTTTTAAGACTGCATGAAGACAGGCATGGTGGTAGAAGTTTATTATCCCAGCACTCAGGAGGCTGGGTCAGAGGATCATGAGTTCAAGGCCAACCTGGGCTTCATAACAAGGTCTGTCTCAAAACCCCCCAAAAGATTGCATGTTATTCTCTTATGTTGCTTATTCTTAATTAAAGCCCCCATTTTGGGCACTTTACTTACTCAGGAAGTCTGATTTAGCCTGCTCCTCTTATTATTAAGAAGGGAAGTGTATAAGTACATAATTAGGAATCACGGTTTCTGGTTAAACATGAATGGGTGACTAACAGAATTATTAACATCCCTCATGATTTATATAATCAATACTTTGTTGGGGACTTACTGCAACAAAAGGTGTTATCTGAGAAAAATCTTAATATGCTGTGTGACTCAGATAATGAGAACGTTTAACTGTTTAATTAACCATTAACTTGATTAAAATGATTGTACAAACCACAATATATATGCAAATTCATTCAAAGGGCTGCTTAAATCTTCCCCTCAATCCTGTGCAGCCATTTACCTCTTATTTTGATTAATTTCTCTGATCTGTCTAATCTCTATTGCCCACTTTGCTTGCATTCTTGTAGTAAAACTGGCTCTGATGATGTCCCAGAGTGATAGTCCCACTTCCTTTCTTTTTCCCATCTCTCTCTGCTTATCAGTTGCCAGTTTGCTCATGTCCTTGTCTTTGGCTGAGCACCACATTGAGTTCAATAACTCATATATTTCTTCTTTTGTTCTCACTGGGAGCAAAATGGCAATTGCCTGACTGATAGTATTAAATAGAAAATCTTGTTCCTTCTTCTCCAACTCCTATCCCCAAACAAGTCTTATATATATATATATTTTTTTTAAATTAGTTTTTATTGATGCTTTGTGCATTTCATACATTTTTTCCAATTCAGTTCAGGCTTATTTCCCTTTCCCTCCCCCCCCCCCACCCCATCCCAGATCATGCATTCTGCCATAACTGTACCTGCAGTCTTTTCCTCTCAAGGTTTTTTTTTTTTCATTTAGCTAAAGTCGATAATGCGTTAGTACAGGCTCCTTCATGTAACTGCTATCTGCAGGTGCTGTTTGTTGTGGGGGGTGGGGGCCGGAGGACACCTACATGGGTGGGGCGCGCCGACATCCAGTAGGGTGTGGGTTACAGTTGTTTTGTTCAATCAGTTGAATCAATGAGTGTGGGGGGGGGGGGGGGGGGGGGGGGGGGGACCGCCAGATATCAGTTGTCTGATAGTTTTCATCATCACATCAAACCATTCGAACCCTATCGGCACCCTTACATTCTAACAACGCCACCCTCTTCCGCAGGTTTGTTTGGGGGGTCCCTAGGCTTATAAAAGGGCACAGGTGGATGAAGAGGTGAACAGTCCATCACCCCTCACTGTGTGGAGATTTTTTGACTCAATTGGATCTGGTCAATGCGGCTGGTTTTCCTTTTCATGAGGCTGACCAGTTTGTTCCCAGGAAATAACCTTTCGATCCTACTAATATGAGGAACAAGCACATTAGATATAGAGGTAATTTCCAGCCCCTACATGGTTTGGTCGGTTACTTCTACGCAGTAGCGATTGCGATGTTGGATATGTTAATCCATAATACAATTTTTTCGCCCTTCCGTCACCCCCTGTTGCAAAATATGACAGGGGTCTCGTACTTTGGCCTTAAAAACATCAATCCTCCCCTTTAGGGAGTTGAGAGCTTGGTGGCATCATCCATTTTGGGGTTATTCTCCAAGGGCGAGCCAATACCAATTCGATTTGGTATCCCCAGGCAACATGGCGGTGCTCTGGCACAGTATTTATCCCGGCAGTGAAGGTGTAAGCTGGTGCTACGGTGGAGTCTGTGCTTAGACATCAGGGAGACCCCCATAGTTTGGGCTTTATTGTTTTATATACGTTGGCCTTTGTTAACGCACTCTACTTCGCTTCCATCTACGTGTACTTGTAATCACCCTTGCACTGTGCACTTCATCCTACCATCCCTCCCAGTTTTTAACGTCGGTCTTCGTCAGCAGTGTCTTATTGTCCATCGCCTCCTGAGGTATCCACCGCACTAGTAGGCAAGTAGCACTTACCTGTTTTTGTGTGTGGATCCGTTTATTTTTAACTTTTCATGTCTTTGAAATGCAACTCTCTATATGTAATACAGCAAGTATTTTTTTAATTTTTAATTATATTTGCTCTGTACCATGTGTATGAATGTACTGTCTGCATGCAATTTCTTGCCAACACCGTGTCGGGCAAAATGCGGCGGGAAAAGTCCAAAAGAGGAGGGTGGTCCGATTCCCCATGACCTGGAGTTCTTGGAACTGGTGTTTACAGACGGTTCTCCAGCCACGCACTTGGGTGCTGGGTATCGAACCCGGGTCCTCGTGTAGAGCGGAGGTCGGTCGCTCTTAACTGCTAGGAGGGCCATCATCCAGCCCTTGAGTCAAGCAAGATGTTTCGAAATAGTAACTGTAGCTGGGGCATCGGTTGTTCACGCCTTTAAAATCTAAAAACTTGGGAGGAGAAGGCAGTCGGAGCTTATAAGTTCAGTCCACATGGTCCGACAGATTGATTTCCGGACATGCTTGGGGCTGACGTGAGACCCTTTATCTAAAAGACCAAAAAAAAAAAAAAGGTATGCTATGAACTGCATAGAGAAAGTAAATTCAGTTCAAATTTCATATTTTTAAAAATTTTTATTGTATTATTTCTATTTTCTGTGTATAAGTGTATTGCCGGGGCTGTAGTACGTGTCCTTGTTGAGTCAATGAGTCCCCCTAGGTCAGAGAGGGTGTCAAATTCTCCTGGAACTTGAGTTACAGATGTTGTTAGTTGCTGTATGGGTGCTGGAAACTTAGCTTGTGTTCTCTGCAAGAGTGGTCAGCCCTCATAACCACTAAGCAATCTCTTCAGGCTCATTATTTCCGGGTTATTTTTTTATTGGTGCATAAAAAAAACGTCTCATCTTTTGCCATATGGGAAACTCTTGACGGCGACCATCGCTGGTTCATTTTTTATGACAGATCAAACGCATCATGGATAGCCTTCTTTCATTTGAGGTTGGTAATGACCAGTGTGTATTGCAGATTCATTTGTATATTTCCTTCCGTCCTGTGAAATCGAAACCTGTCATTCTTCGACTAACTCTGCTTCCTTTTTAGTGGGAAATGGTATTTGGCTATAGACAGGGCATAGAGGAACTTATTGCTGATAACGGTGATGCATATAGTCAAGATTTGTTTTTTTTTTTTCCAGTAATAAGAGCTAAAAATACAAGTACACTTAAAATGTTTATTCAATCTATCTGTACTTCGGCTTAATTACTTTACTGAGTTTAAACGTTCCACCTTGCACCTTTCTTCGACTCGTGCGGGGCTTGGTTTGCCTCACCTCCTTATCACTTCTCTCGCAATTTGGAACGGGCATGCATCTTAGATAGGTGGCGTACTGAGTTGTGAAGTTCCAATGCACCATCCGGGTACATAGATGAGTTCCATTCCAAAGGACAGCTGGGCTAATAGGTATAATCCGGTTCTCTACTTGAAAAAATATAGTAATGATACGTCTAATTTGCTTTTCAGGCCCTAAGGTCACGGACTTTATTTTACCTTATTTCATTTTCTTTTTTCTTTGTCTAGATGTCCTGTCCCTGCAATCGTCGGTTTGTTGCCCCCCTGGTCGTGCATGACTGCCGCGGTGCCGCGCGGTCCTCTTCGGATTCCCTTGCCCGGGCTTTTTCTCCATGGCCGGTGGCGTTCCGCTGAGTTTACGCGCCGCCCTGTGGGTGTCTGGTTCCACACAGACCCATTTCCTCTTCACCCTGCAGTCTTCGTCACTCTTATCGCAGTTGACTAAGGCCCCTCCTCTCACCCCCCAGAATGTCTGGATTTTTTTACCACTCCTCGCTTGCATTACCCCTTTCGGTTTTACACATGCTTGCTTCCAAGAGATTTCATTGGTAGCTTCGCCGTTCATCCTCACTACCTACCAGTCAGACCCGTTTCTCTAAAACCAGAGCCTATGCCAAGCTCCCACGGCCTGAAGTCTCATTCCCCTCCTGAAATAATCTTTCTACCTGTGATATGTTTCAGAATCATTTATAGTGGTTAATGTGTCCAATTTTTCTCTATGCTATTAGAGTTCCTTATTTTAACTGACAAAGTTCTTATTTTCATATTAATTAATTTCTCTACACTCCAGTTTATAGTCAATTTATCTATGTTTTCCCCCATCCTCACCTTAGGTCTGCGTTAGATCCGTGTAACGTTTTCCTTTTTCTTTTTTTGAAAAAAAAAAAAAAAATTAATTTATTTATTATTTTATTATCAAATTTATTATTATCTTTTTCCCCATCTAACCCGTTTCACCACCCTTCCCACACTCCCCCACCCCACCAGCGCCTCGATGCATTCGCCCAACCCTGCTTTCACTCTCATTCTCCGTCTGTTCCAATGATCGCCCTAGGAGTTGACCTGTGTTTTGAGCCGAATTTGCCTGTATATTCAGATACAGCTTCTTTTGACAATGCGTCCTTCTGTTTGTTTGTTATGTGTATGGTTGTTCACAACTGCTTCACGCACCCACGGCTTTTTGGACAAAAGCTCAGGGGGCCCTACACAAGAAATACTTACAACTAGGTAATGGCACTAGCATCCACAGATGAGGGATACCATTCGTCGTTTGTTTTTCTGGGACTGTGTTACTTCACTCAGCATGATGTCCTCTAGCTCCAGCCATTTTCCTGCAAAGCTCGTGATGTTGTCTTTCTTTACTGCTTCATAGAACTCCATTGTGTAGATGTACCTCATTTTCTCTATCCACTCACCAGTTGAGGGGCATTTGGGTTGGTTCCAGCTCCTTGCTATTGTGAAGAGAGTTGAAATAAACATGGCCGTGCATGTATCTCTGCGGTGGGGTGAGTCTTGAGGGTGCATGCCCAGGAGTGGTATGGCTGGGTCGGGTGGCAAGTTTAAAATATAAAATTAGATCTGCTTAGAGAAGTGTAACTTTTTTCATTTGACCCTTTTATTTTATTCTCTTCCTTTGTATGAAGGCAAATTTTTTGTGTGCGTCTATATTTTCTTTTTTATACTTTTATTGATGTTTTGTGTATTTCAGACATTTTTCAGTTCAATTTAGGTATATTCCCCTTTCCTTTCCCCCCACCCCACCCCACCCCAGATCATACATTCTGCCATAACTGTCCTGTATCTTTCTCTCAGTACTTTTTTATGTTTAGGAATTCACATTTTCTTCCACTAATTTTATATTACTCTAAAATATGGTTATATATTCTCCACCCATAAACAGTAATTACATAGTCTGAAAATAAGTGGTGGGTGGATACTAGACAATGTTGAGAGATTTACATTATAACAACATAGTTACTTTCAGATAAACAAATATAACAATAATGTTGTTCAGTTTGCCTTTCAACTGGGGATTTGGTGTTAGCATCCACAAATGAGGGAAACCATTAGCCGCTTGTTTTTCTGGGACTGTGTTACTTCACTTAGCATAATGGCTTTGAGCTCCATCCATTTACCTGCAAAGTTCATGATGTCATATTTACTGCTGAATAGTACTCCATAGTGTAGATGTACCACATTTTTGTCATCCACTTGTCTGTTGAGGGGCATTTGGATTGGCTTCAGCTCTTTGCTATTGTGAAGAGAGCTGCAATAAACATGAATGTGCATGTATCTTTGTGGTAGGATGAGTCTTTTAGGTATATACCCAGGAGTGGTATGACTGGGTCAGATGGTAGACTCATTTTGTGTCTTTTAAGGGTTCTCCACACTGCTTTCCATAATGGTTGTACAAGTTTACATTCCCACCAGCAGTGGATGAGTGTTCCCCTTTCCCCACAACCTCTCCAGCATTTGGTGCCTTTTGTGTTCTTGAATTTAGCCAGTCATATGAGAGTGAGATGACATCTGAGAGTGGTTTTAATTTGCATTTCCTTAATTATTAATGATGTTGAATACTTTTAAGATGTTTATCAGCCATCTTTAATTCCTCACTGGTGAAGTCTCTGTTCAACTCTTTACTCCATCTTTTGAATAGGTCATTTGTTTTCTTACTTGTTTGTTTTTTGAGTAGTTTATATATTCTTGATGTTAATGCTCTGTCGGATGTATCACTGGTGAAGATTTCCTCCTATTCTATGGGTTTTCTCTTTACTTCCTTGATTGTTTCTTTCACTGTACAGAAGCTTTTGAGTTTGATGAGGTACCATTTGTTGACTGTTGAGCTTATTTCGTGTGCAGCTACTGTTTAATTTAGAAAGTCTTTTCCTATGCCTATGTCTTGTAGGTTTTTGCCAACTTTTTTTTCTATCACCTTCAGGGTTTTGGGTTTCACGTTGAGACCTTTGATCCACTTGGAGTTTAATTTTGTACAGGGTGAGAAGTAGGGGTTTAATTTTGTTTTTCTACAAATGGTGATCCGATTTTGCCAGCACCATTTGCCAAAGATGCTATCCTTCCTCCATTGAGGGTTTTTTGCCCTTTGTCAAATATGAGGTGGCTGAAATTGTATGAGCTCAAGTTGGGATCTTCAATTTTGTTTCATTGGTCAATGGGTCTGTTTTTATGCCAGTACCAGGCTGTCTTTATGACTATGGCCCTGTAATATAGTTTGAAGTTTGGTAGAGTAATCCCCCCTGTATTGCATTTTTCACTCAGGGTTGCTTTAGCTATTTGGGGTCTTTTCTTTGTCCATATGAATTTAAGGATTTTTTTCCAAGCCTGTGAAGAAGCTCATGGGGATTTTGATTGGGATTGCATTGAATCTGTATATCAACTTGGGTAAAATGGACATTTTACTATATTAATTTTCTCAATCCACAAGCGTGGGATGTCTTTCCATCTTTTGATGTCATTTTCAATCTCCTTCTTCAGGGGTTTAATTTTTTGTTGTAGAGGTCTTTGGTATCTTTGGTTAGGTTTGTTCCCAGGTATTTTATTTTTTAGGCTATTGTGAGTGGGAAAGTCTTCTTATAGTCCTTCTCCACTTGTTTATTGTTGATGTAAAGAAAAGCTCCTGGTTTTTCTAGGTTAATTTTGTATCCTGCCACTTTACTAAAACTCTTAATCATTTCTAGAAGTTTTCTGGTGGAGTTTTTAGCATCCCTTAGGTAAACTATCATATCATCTGCAAAAAGGGATAGCTTAACTTCTTTTCTGAATAGTACTCTTTTAATTTACTTCTCTTGTCTTATTACCCTAGCAAGTGTTTCAAGCACTATTTTAAAGAGGAGTGGCAATAAGGGGCAGCCTTGCTGGGTTCCTGCCTTTAAGATAAATGGTTCCAATTTTTCTCCATTTAGGATGATGTTGGCAGTGGGTTTGCTATATATGGCTTTGATCATGTTGAGGAATGTTCCCCTCAGTCCAATTCCCTCTAAGACTTTAAACATGAAGGGATGCTGGATCTTGTCAAAGGCTTTTTCTGCATCAATTGAGATGATTGTGTGGTTTTTGTCTTTCAGTCCATTTATGTATTTTATGATATTTATTGATGTTCATATGTTGTTCCATCCCTGCATCTCTGATATGACTCCAACTTGGTCATGATGGATGATCTTTTTGATGTGGGTCTGTATGCAGTTCACGAGAATTTTGTTGAGAATTTTTGCATCTATGTTCATTAATGAGATGGGTCTGTAGTTCTCTTTTTTGGTCCTATCTTTGCCTGGTTTTGATATTAGAGAGATGCTGGCTTCATAGAAGGAATTTGGGAGATTTCCCTCGCTTGTATCCTTCATTTATGTCTCTCCAAGAATCCTCCAAACCTTCAGTGTCAGATGGGGACTACTGGGATATCCAGCTTGTGGATTGAGCAGCTACTGGGATTTCAGCCTCATCACAGTGTAGACTGCCATTGTTGGACTACCCAGGCTGTATCATGGAGGCCAGTACAGGAAGATCAGGACAGGTCACGTGTTTACTGGACCTCATTTGGGTGACCATGGGAGGGAAAGACCCCAGTGTGGAGCACAAGGGCAAGATTGATGGTTGTTTGGGCTTGCCAAAGAGGAACCTTCAAACACTTTCTTAAGGAAAACATGACATCTTTTAGCAAAAATAAAATAAAATAAAATAAAATAAAATAAAATAAAGAGATTCCTCCAATTCAGGTGATATCTATCTATCTATCTATCTATCTATCTATCTATCTATCTATCATCTCGAAGCAATACAACTTGGAGAGAACAACAGCAACAAAAGAACTGGAAAAAAACTCTGGAATGACTCAGAAAAAGATGCAATATGGCAGAGTGCAGGAACTCAGGTGGGGTGGGGGGCATGGAAAGGGAAATGACTCTAAATACGATTGATAAATGATGTATGATGTATGGAAAAAGTTTGATAACAATAAAAATTATAAATAAATAAAAAAGTATTACCTCCAGATGTCTGTGTCTTATGTCTTTGAAGAATGGCAAAAGCAGTGGCAGCCATGGAGTAGATGCACTTGCCAGTAAGAATTGAAGACAAGCAAAACAACAGTGTTCTCTCTTTTTTTTTTGGTCTTTTTACTAAAATCTCAAGTTTTATATCTGAAGTTCAATTTCTCAGACCTTACTGATTATTTATTTCTGGTTTTACTTTCCTTTTGGATGCTTAAGGCCACACAGTTAGCCAAGATTAACCAAGGTTTTTGTTTTCTCAAGATCAGTTGAAGATCTGGCCCTCAGGGGTCACTCAGGTATTTTTTTATTCTTTTTTGGCAGGGGGGATGGGAGCCCCTGGCTCCCTTCAGCTCCCCATCCACCAGTTCCATCCACTTGAGGACAAAATCAGGCCCTGCCAGACCAGGCTTCCCATCCCAAAGCATGAGCAGACTCTCCTCTCTACAGACTGGATACTGGCTGAAGTCCCACCAGTGGATCTCCAAGACCTCCCTACACAGGAAGACCAGTGACCCACACCTGCAGGACACTTCAATAGTTGCCCCCATGCATAGTCCCCTGAGATCCAGCTGACTCCAGAGGGCAAAGAACAAAGTCATCCGCCAGGTCCTTAGGCCAAATTGGCATGGGCATTAAGTATGGTCATTAAGCACCCAGAAAGGCTAAGTTACACCAGCCTGATACATCACACCTGTATTAAAATTGTATCTTCTGAAAACAAACTGTATGTTATTTCCTTATCATATTTTATTCATATTTTTACATTTTAATTTTATATTACTCTAAAATGTGCATACATACCCACCAACATATACCAAAAATCCAAAGTCTGAAAATAAATGGTAGGTTAGTACTAGATCCTGTCTAGGGATTCACAATATAAGAGCACAGTTGTTTTCAGATCACGAGGAGTATAACATTAACATTGCTTAGTTTGCCTTACAACTAGGTAATTGGTGCTAGCATCCACAGATGAGGGATACCATTCGCCGTTTGATTTTCTGGGACTGTGTTACTTCACTTAACATGATATCTTCTAGTTCCATTCATTTACCTGCAAAGTTCATGATGTCATCTTTCTTTACTGCTGCATAGAACTTAATTGTGTAGATTTACCACATTTTCTCTATCCACTCGTCAGTTGAGGAGCACTTGGGCTGGTTCCAGCTCTTCGCTATTGTGAAGAGAGCTGCAATAAACATGACTCTGCATGTTTCTCCATGGTAGGATGAATCTTGTGGGTATATACCCAGGAGTGGTATGACTGGGTCATGTCATTTTTAGCCTCTTCTATTACACTTTCTCATCCCCTTCCTGCTCCCCCTGAAACCATTCTTTCTTTTTTTTTTAAATTTAATTTTTATTGATGCTTTGTGCATTTCATACATCATTTTCCAATTCAGATCAGGCATATTTCCCTTTCCCTTCCCCCCCCATCCCAGATCATGCATTATGCCATAACTGTCCTGCATCTTTCTCTCAGTTTTTTTTTTCATTATTTAGCTATAAGTGATAATCCATGAGTACAAGCATCCTTCATGCAAAAGCAATCTGCAGGCTGTTGTGCCCAAACCCCCACAGCCCCACCATCCAGTGGGGGGTGACAGGTTGTTTGTTCAATCAAGTTGATCAAATGAGTGTCCAGACTACATCGCTGTAGTTTCACCATTCACCCCAATCGTATTCCCTTTCTTTCCCCCACCCCACCCCACCCCAGATCATACATTTCTGCCAAACTGTCCTGTATCTTTTCTCAGTACTTTTTTTTATTAGGAATTCACATTTTTCCACTAATTTTATATTACTCTAAAATATGGTTATATATTCTCCACCCATAAACAGGTTAATTACATAGTCTGAAAATAAGTGGTGGGTGGATACTAGACAATGTTGAGAGATTTACATTATAACAGTATAGTTACTTTCAGATAAACAATATAAACAAATAAAATGTTGTCAGTTTGCCTTTCAACTGGGGATTTGGTGTTGAGCATCCACAAATGAGGGGAAACCATTTGCCGCTTTGTCTTTTCTGGGACTGTGTTACTTCACTTAGCATAATGGCTTTAGCTCCATCCATTTACCTGCAAGTTCATGATGTCATATTTACTGCTGAATAGTACTTCCATAGTGTAGAATGTACCCATTTTTGTATTCCCACTTGTCTGTTTGGGCATTTTGGGTTTTTTCCAGCTCTTCGCTATTGTTAGAAAGCTGCAATAAACATGAATGTGCATTGTATCTTTGTGGTAGGAGTGATCTTTTAGGTATCATACCAGAGTGGTTATGGAACTGGGTCAGATGGTTAGACTCATTTTGTGTCTTTTAAGGGTTCTTCCACACTGCTTTCGCATAATGGTTTGTACAAGTTTACATTCCCACCAGCAGTGCGTGAATGTTCCCCTTTCCCCAAACCTTCTCCATTGGTGGTGCCTTGTGTTCTTGAATTTAGCCAGTCATATGAGGGAGTGAAATGACATCTGAGAGTGGTTTTAATTTGCATTTCCTTAATTATTAATGATGATTAAAATACTTTTAAGATGTTTATCAGCCATCTTTATCCATCACTTGGTGAAGTCTCTGTTCAACTCTTTACTACCATATCTTTTGAATAGGTCATTGTTTTTCTTCTTGTTGGGGTTTTTGAGTAGTTTTATATATTCTTGATGTTAATGCTCTGTCGGATGTATCACTGGTTGAAGATTCTATCTTTCCTCATTCTGTGGGTTTTCTTTTACTTCCTTGATTGTTCTTCACTTCCTTGATTGTACAGAAGCTTTTGAGTTTGATGAGGTACATTTGTGTTGACTGTTGAGCTTATTTCCTGTGCAGTTGATGTTTAATTTAGAAAGTCTTTTCCTATGCCTATCTATGTCTTGTAGGTTACAGCCAACTTTTTTTATCACTTTCAGGGTTTTGGTTTCACGTTGAGACGCTTGATCCACTTGGAGTTTATTTTGTACAGAGTGAGAATAGGGGTTAATTTGTTTTTCTACAAATGGTGATCCGATTTTTCCAGCACATTTGCTAGAGATGTTATCCTTTCTCCATTGAGGTGTTTTTGCCACTTTGTCAAATATGAGGTAGCTGAAATTGTAGAAGCTCAAGTTGGGATCTTCAATTTTGTTTCATTGTGTCATGGGTCTGTTTTATGCCAGTACCAGGCCTTCTTTATAACTATAGCCCTTTAATATACCTTGAAGTATGGTGTAGTGATCCCCCCTGTTATTGCATCTTTCACTTCAGGGGTTGCTTTCCAGCATTTGGGGTCTTTTCTTTGTCCATATGAATTTACGATACCATGCTATTCTAAACACCTGGTCATGACCTAAGATGACCGCGGGATTTTTTTCAAGCCTGTGAAGAAGCTCATGGGATTTTGATTGGGATTGTCATTGAATCTGTATATCAACTGGGTAAATGGACATTTTACTATATTAATTTTCTTAATCACAAGCGTGGGATGTCTTTCCATCTTTGATGTCACCTTCATTCTCCTTCTTCAGGGTTTTTTTTTTTTTATTTGTTTGTATTTATTGTATGTGTAATTTTAGCAGGTTTTTTAAAAGGATTTTATTTTATTAGGCTATTGTGAGTGGGAAGTCTTCTTATAGTCCTTCTCCACTTGTTTATTGTTGAATGTTAAAAACTCCTGGTCTTTTCTAGTCAATTTTGTAGCCTGCCTCTTTACTAAAAACTCTTAATCATTTCTAGGAGCTTTTGGGTGGAATTTTTAGCATCCTTAGGTAAACTATTCATGAGGTCATCTGCAAAAAGGGATAGCTTAACTTCTTTTCTAATCAGATTACTCTTTTAGATTTACTTTCTTTCTTTATTACCCTAGCAAGTGTTTTAAGCACTACATTAAAGAGGAAGTGGCAATAAGGGGCAGCCTTTGCTGGGTTCCTGCCTTTAAGATAAATGCTTCTAATCTTATCCTCCATTTTAGATGATGTTGGCAGTGGGTTTGCTATATAGGCTTTGATCATGTTGAGGAATGTCCCTTCAGTCCAATTCCCTCTAGAGACCTTTTAAACATGAAGGGATCTGGATCTGTCAAAGGCTTTTTCTGCCATCAATTGAGAGATTGTGTGGTTTTTGTCCTTATCAGTCCATTTATGTAATTTGATCATATTATTGATGTTCATATGTTTGTTCCATCCCGCATCTCTGATTATGACTCCGAATTTGGTCATGTGGATGATCTTTTTGATGTGGGTCGTAATGCAATTTGCACGAAGATATTTTTGTTATTGAAGAATTTTTGCATCTTATTGTTCACTTTAGATGAGATGGGCTCTGTAGTTCTCTTCATTTGGTCCTATTCTTGCCGGTTTGATATTTTAGAGAGTGATGCTCATAGAAGGAATTTGGGAGATTTCCCTCTGCTTGCTATCCTTCATTTCATGTCTCTCCAAGAATCTCCAAACTTTAATGCCAGATGGGGAACTACTGGGAGATATCCAGTTTGTGGTTGAGCAAGCTATCTGGGATTTCGCCTCATCACAGTGTAGACTGCCATTGTTGGACTACCAGGCTGTAATCATGGAGGCCCAGACAGGAGATCAAGACAGGTCACGTGTTTACTTGGACTCTCATTTGGGTGACCAGGGGGGAATGAGACCTCCAGTGTGGAGCACAGGGGCAAGAATTGATGGTGTGTTTGGGCTTGCCAAAAGAGGAACGTTCAACACTTTCTTAAGGAAAACATGACTATCTTTTAGCACAAAATAAAGAATAAAGATACAAATTAAAAATAAATAAAATAAAAGAGTTTCCTCCAATTCAGGATGATCAATCTATCTATCTATTATCTATCTATCTATCATCTATCTATCTCTCTGCAAGCAAACAACTTATGGGAGAGAACAACAGCACACAAAAAGAACGAAAAAATCTGGAACAGAAAAAACTCTGGGAATGACTCAGAAAAAGATGCAATCAGAGCGTGCAGGAAACTCGGGATGGTGGGTGTGAGGGCATGGAAAGGGAAATGACTCTAAATACGATTGAAAATGATGTATGTGTAGGGAACAAAGTTTAAGAAACCATAAAAATTAGTAAATAAATAAAATAAAGTATTACCTCCACGATGTCTGTGTCTCAGTCTTTGAAGAATGGCAAAAGCAGTGGCAGCCATGGAGCTAGATGCCCACTTGCACAGTGAAATTGAAGACAAGCAAAACAACAGGTTCTCTCTTTGTTTTTTTTGTCTTTTACTAAATCTCAAGTTTTATATCTGAGTTCAATTTCTCAGACTTACTGATTACTTTTTCTGGTTTTACTTTCCTTCTTGGATGCTAAGGCCACACAGTTAGCCAAGGTTAACCAAGGTTTTTGTTCTTTACGGTAGATCAGTTGATGACTGGCCCTCAGGGGTCACTCAGGTATTTTTTTATTCTTTTTTGCAGGGGGGATGGAGCCCCTGGCTCCCTTCAGCTCCTCTCCAACCAGTTCCATCCACTTAGGACAAAATCAGGCCCTGCCAGACCAGGCTTCCCATCCCAAAGCATGAGCAGACTCTCCTCTCTACGACTGGAACTGGCTGAAGTCCCACCAGTGGCTTTCCATGACCTCCCTAATCAGAAAAGACCAAGTGACCCACACCTGCAGGACACTTCAATAGATATCCCCCATGCCAATCCCCTGAGATCCAGCTGATCTCCGAGGGCAAGAAACAAAGTTCATACCTTAAGACCCTCAGCCAGTATGGTATGGGCATTAAGTATGGATTAAGACCAGAAAGCAGTTACTAAGTTACACCAGCCGGATACATCACACCGTGATATTAAAATGTATCTTCTGAAAACAAACTGTATGTTATTTTCTTATCATATTTTATTCATATTATTTTTACATTTTTAATTTTTATATTACTCTATAAATGTGCATTACATACCCACCAACATATACCAAAAATCCTAAAGTCTGAAAAATCAATGGTAGATTAGTCTACTAGATCCTGTCTAGGGTTTCACAATATATAAGGAGCACAGGTTGTTTTCAGATCACGAGGAGTATAACATTAACATTGCTTCAGTTTGCCTTACAACTAGATAATTGTGACGACTAGCATCCACAATGATGGGATACCATCGCCGTTTGATTTCTGGGACTGTGTACTTCACTTAAACATGTATCTTACTAGTTCCAATCATTTACCTGCAAGTCTCTGATGTCATCTTTCTTTTACTGCTGGCATAGACTTCAATTGTGTAGATTTACCACTTTTCTCTATCCACTCGTTCCAGTTGAGGAGCACTTGGGCTGTCCAGCTCTTCGCTATTGTGAAGAGAGCGCAATAAACATGACTACTGCCATGTTTTCTCATCAGGGTAGGATGACTTTTGTGGGTATATACCGGAGTGGTAATGACTGGGTCATGTGCATTTTAGCCTCCTTCTATTACACCTTTCTCACCCCTTCCTGCTCCCCTAAACCATTCTTTTTTTTTTAAATTAATATATTATTATGGCTTTGTGCATTTCATTACATCATTTTCCAATGTCAGGATCAGGCATATTTCCCTTTCCCTTCCCCCCCCATCAGATCATGCATGCTGTCCCATAAGCTGTCCGTGCATCTTTCTCTCAGTTTTTTTTTCATTATTTAGCTATAAGTGGATAATCCATGAGTCACAAGTTCCTTCTGCAAAACCATCTTGCAGGCTGTTGTGCCCAAACCCCCACCGGCCCCACCATCCAGTTGGGGTGCGTGACAGGTTGTTTGTTCAATCAACGTTGATCAAATGAGTGTGCCAACTACATCGCTGTAGTTTCACCCATTCACTCCATATCTCAGCTCTTACATTCTACCTGCCCCCCTTCCACAGATTGTTCCATTAGGGTGAAAAGGGGCACAGGTGGATGAGAAGTAAAAACAGTCCACTCTCTCTGGAGCTGTTGACTTGGACTCTGGTCATTCTGGCTGTTTCCTTTCAGGGGCTGACAGTTTGTCCAGGAGTAACCTTTTTCGATCCTACTAATGAGCACAAGCAATTAGATATTATAGGTATTTAAGCCACAAATAGTTCATGTAGGTTACTTTGGCATAGACAACATATTTTGGTATGATATGTTAATCATGGAATTACATTTCTTCCCCCCTGTAATATGACAGGGTTTTACTGTGGCGTATAACTCCTCTAACCTGAGAGGATGTAAGCGTGGCATCAGCCATGGGTTACTTCTCCAAGGGAGAGACCAATAGCCATAATTTAGATTTGGGATATACAGGCACATGGCTGCCTCGCTGTGACAGTATTTCCAGGCAGGTGAAGGTTTAGTGGTGCTTGGCATGGAGTTTTGCTTGACTCAGAGAACCCGTATTTGCTTATTGGTTAGTGGCCTTTGGTAAACCTCTGCATTCCAGAGGCCCTCTGTACACTTGCATGTGCAGTCTCATATACATCCCTTCCTCATGTAACGTCAGTCTTCTGGCAGGTATCCCAACTTTAGAGGTAAGGAGCCCTTTACCTTTTTGTGGGGCCTTGGATCCCCTGGCCAACATCCCCCTGGTTAGAAAATCCATTCTGATGTCAGAGCTCCTGATTAAAATACTTGCCTAAGTGCATAGCCCAAGGACTTTAGTATTATATTTGGTTCTGAACGAGACAGAGATAATCCTTTTCACATTTCTATGTCTATTAGGTCAATATAAGAGGCCATTTTTACTGGTTTTATAAGAGAATTAACCTCTATATAGTTGTCTCAATTACAGTTGTGAGAACACCTCATCATCGTCATATTTTCTCCTTGTCTATGGGGGGAAGGCAGACAGAAAGTTCTCTCATATAAAAACCTTTGTGGCACTAGAAGGATAAGTTTTACGACTCATTATAATAGTTGTTACATTGTAGGATCCACAGAGGGGTTCGATGTTTATGGCAATTGAGCTTTTCTTCCTTTCAATGTTAGACGGGTCAACCCTTTCGTGCACTTTTTGGTACATCCTACTCAATCAAAGCCATTCTTTCTAAACAAGTCCCTTCTTACACTTCCTGTCTTTCTTGTTGCGATGGACTGAATTTAATTAGGGTTTGCTTTGCATGAAAATGGTGGAGTTTTACTGAGCCATGCGGCAGTTGTTATGGCTACACCACTGGAGACAATGGCATCCCTTCCCAGTTGTTCTAGTTTCTCTTCAGATCTGTGTGACAAAAAACACTCTGACTAAAAACGTTTGGAGGAAAGGGTACTGTGTTAGGCCAGCATCTCCTGGGTACACAGGTCATCCGAGGGACCCCACCATAGGAACTTGGGGCACAGGACCTGGAGGACAGGCAGAACTCACAAGGCACCAGATGGAAATCTACTTATGGCTTGATTCCTGCCCCATGCCCAGCCTGCTTTTCTTATGCACTGTACATTTAATGCCTGCCTGGAGTGGCACCCACCCACAGTGGGCTGGACTTCCCCGATTGCTCAACAATTAAGACAATTTACTCCAAAGACGTGCCACGGCCAGTCAAATGCAGCCAATTCCCCAGCTGAGGCTGCTCAACCCAGGTGTCTGACATGAAGCTATTCCAGCACACCCAGTAACCATTTAACTGGTAATAGGTCTCACAGAAGGTGGCCTTCTCCCCTATCCTGTGCCTGTGGTGCGCTGAGGCACACATGTCGTAACCGTCTTTAAGCAGGCAATCGGATAGTGTACTCATTCCTTTAATTCCTAGCACTCTCGGAGGAGAGGCAGGATGGCTGGGATCTTCTGTGAGCTTTCAAGGCCAAGCCTTGTCTATCAGAGGGATTGTTCCAGACCAGCTGGTTTGGCTGACGAAGGAGATCCGTAACTCAAAAAAAAAAAAAAAATAAAAAAAAAAAAAAAAAGATTGTAACAGGGTTACCATATAGGGTATTACTTTTCCTCCTGTAGAGTAGGCCTCAAATCCAACCAGAAAATCATTGACTGATTACCACCCACCCCAATATGTTCAGTGTCGCGAGGTGAGCGCGTGATGGCTCTATTTTTTGTGTGTAATATATATATATATTATATATATATACTATATATATAATATATTATATTCATATACAAAATTTCCAATCAAAAATAAAAATAAACAAATAGGGGGCTGGAGAGATTGGCTCTAGTGGTTAAAGAGCACGGACTGCTCTGGCAGAGACCTGGGTTCGATTCCCAAGTACCACATGGTGGCTAAGACCATCTTTAAGAAGGGCATGTGGGCATGCCTTTAATCCTAGCGCTCGGGAGGCAGAGTGAGGTGGATCTCTGTTGAGCTCAGGCCAGCCTGGTCCTACAGAGGGAGTTCCAGGCCACTGNATTCCAGCCTTTACATTCTACATGCCCCTCTTCCACAGATTGTTCCTAGGCGTCGAAAAGGGGCACAGGTGGATGAGAAGTAAAAACAGTCACTCTTCTGGAGCTGTTGACTTGGACTCTGGTCATTCTGGCTGTTTCCTTTCAGGGGCTGACAGTTTGTCCAGGAGTAACCTTTTCGATCCTACTAATGAGCACAAGCCAATAGATATATAGGTATTTAAGCCATAATAGTTACTGTAGGTTACTTTGGCATAGACACATATGTTTGGATGATATGTTAATCTCAGTGAATTACATTTCTTCCCCCCTTTGTTAATATGACAGGGTTTTTACTGTGGCTATAACATCCTCAACCTGTAGAGGATGTAAGCCTGGCATCAGCCATGGGTTTTACTCCAAGGGGAGAGCCAATAGCCTTAATAGATTTGGGATATACAGGCACATGGCTGCCTCGTGCTGAACAGTATTTCCAGCAGGTGAGGTTTATGGTGCTGTGGCAGTGGAGTTTTGCTTGACTCAGAGAGAACCCGTATTTGCTTATTGGTTAGTGGCCTTTGGTAAACCTCTGGCATTCCCAGAGGCCACTCTGTACACTTGCATGTGAGTCTCAATACAGTCCCTCCTCATGTAACGTCAGTCTTCTGGCAGGTATCCCAATTTAGAGGTAAGGAGCCCTTTACCTTTTTTGGGGCCTTGGATCCCCTGGCCAACATCCCCCTGTGTAGAACAATCCATTGCTGATGTCAGAGCTTCCTGATTAAATATACTTGCCTTAGTGCATAGCCCAAGGACTTAGTATTAATTTGGTTCTGAACAAGAAGAATAATCCTTTTCACATTCTCTATGTCTATTAGGTCAATATAAGAACGGCCATTTTTACTGGTTTTATAAGAGAATTAACCTCTATATAGTTGTCTCTTACAGTTGATGAAGAACGAACCTCATCATCGTCATATTTCTCCTCCTGATTCTAATGGGGGGAAGGCGACAGAAAGTTCTCTCATATATAAAACCTTTGTGGCACTAGAAGGTATAAGTTCATTGTGACTCATTATAAATAGTTGTTACATGTAGGATCCACAGAGGGGTTCGATGTTTATGGCAATCGAGGCTTTTCTTCCTTTCAATTGTTTAGACGGGTCACCTTTCCGTTGCACTTTTTGGTACATCCTACTCAATCAAACCATTCTTTCTAAACAAGTCCCTTCTTAACCTTCCTGTCTTTCTTTGCGATGGACTGAATTTAATTAGGGTTTGCTTGCATGAAAATGTGGGGTTTTACTGGAGCCATGCGGCAGTTGTTATGGCTACACCACTGGCGAACAATGGCCATCCCTTCCCAGTTTTCTAGTTTGCTTCAATTGTTGTGACAAAAACACTCTGACTAAAACATCACTTGGGAGGAAAGGGTTGTGTTAGGCTCACATCTCCTGGGTCACAGCGTCATCCTGAGGGACCCCAACATAGGGAACTTAGGCAGGACCTGGAGACAGGCAGACTGAAGCCACAGCCACATGGAGAACACTATTAATGGCTTGCTCCCCTTGCCCATGCCCAGCCTGCTTTTCTTGACTGTACATAATGACCGCCTGGAGTGGCACCACCCACAGTGGGCTGGGCTTCCCCAATTGCTCAACAATTAAGAACAATTCTCCAAAGGACGTGGCCACACGGCCAGTCCAAAATGCGAGCCACATTCCCCGCTGAGGTGCTCAAACCCAGGTGTCTGACATGAAGTATCCAGCACACCCAGATAACCATTTAACGGTAATAGGTCTCACAGAAGGGGCTTCTTCCCCTTACTGCCTAGACATCCGTACACTTATGGTGGCGTAAGACCACCGTCTTTAAGCATGGCATATCGTGTACCATTCCTTTAATCCTACGCACTTCCGGGAGAGGCCAGAGATGCCTGGGATCTTCTGTGAGTTCTAAGGCCAGCCTGTTATCAGAGGGATGTTCCAGACCAGCTGGGCTGGCTGACAAGGAGTCCTGAACTCAAAAAAAAAAAAAAAAAAAAAAAATAAAAATTAAATCAAAAAAAGAAGCTGGGGCTACAGGGAGACCCTAACTAAAAAAAGAAAAAAAAGATTGGTTTTACAGCACTTCCCAGTACCATCCCAAGGACCTATAGGATCTCAAGGTAGAAATCTTTTTGTAAAGCAAAGTTGAGGTTTACTAAGTAAAGAACAGATTTATTAAGTACAAGTACCCACGCAAGGGTGGGTGGGCTTGTTTAGAGAACTGAATCATTGCGCTTTTGGATAACTCATTTTATGGGGGACAACTTTAATCAACCGTAAGACTGTTCATGAGTTAAGGTAGGGATTTCCAGGAATGGGTCAGGATATTCTGGGCATCGAGTTTATTCCTCTTTTTTTTTTCTTTCTGGTCCTTTATGTTTTTTTTTTTTCTGCTTTTGTCACAGAATCAGGCATACGATGACAGCTGACAAATTTTCAAGGCTAATAATATGGACATGAAGCAAAGACAGCTTATGTCAGTGTGCTCCGCTGGTTGCAGCCATTTTGGGCTGGTCTTCTGTCTTTACTCTTTGATCAATCCAATGATGTCCTGCTGTGATACAGCTCTATGATTTTATCAGCCTCCAGACAATCTGCTCCTGTGCAGTTTGCTTTTTTATTTTGTATGTGTATGAATGTACTGTCTGCAAGCAGGTCTGTGCACTTGTGTTGTACAATGCCATGGAGGTCGGAAGAGGGTGTCGGATTCCCCTGGAACTGGAGTCAAAGACGGTTCTCAGCTGCCATGTGGGTGCTGGGAATCGAACCCGGGTCCTCTGCAAGAGCAGTCGATGCTATTAACTGCTAGGCCATCTCTTCAGCTCCACAGTTTGCTTTTTTCCCTATGCTATTTTTTTTTTTTTTGCCTATCTCATGTCCCCCTTTAGAGATATCCATCTCTAAATCTTAAGGGGTTAAAAAGGGGCAAGTATCCATTTTCCATAGCTTAAGGAAGCAGACAGAGGAATATTTTTCTACATGGATTGGGAACTGTGAGGAATCTGTAAGGAACTCACAATAAGAAGTGGATTTTGCCAGCACCCACATGACAGCTAACAGTTGTCCAGTAACTCCAGTTCCAGGGGAATCTGAAGCTGTCTTCTGACCTCTGTGGGCATTGAATGACACAGGTGCATGTACATACATCTGGAAAATACAGTCATATACAGAAAATAAAAATAATAAATAAAATTTTGAAAAGAAATGAATTTTTCATTATAACTCAGAACACACAATCATATGTCCTTATTTACGTGTATAATAGTCACAGTATATATGAAAAAAATACATATTGTACTGTAATCCCCCATTATCTGAAGTTTTGCTTTTTGCTGCTTTGATTTTCTGCAATCAACTGAGTTTTGAACATATTTTTTTACGTTTTTATATATTTAGTGTGCTTATATGTGCAGTGCATGTGTGCACACGCATATGTGTATGTATGCTAAAATGTGTGTGTGAAGGTCAGAGGAAAACTTGTGGGAGTTGGTTCTTTCCTTCTACTCTGTGGATTCTGGGATTGAACTCAGGTGGTCAGGCTTGGTGGCAAGTACCCCTACCCACTGAGCCTTCCAGCTGACCCAAGTGCTGAAAATATTAAATGGGAAATTTGAGAAATGAACATTTCGTTAAGGAAGAGACTGTAAAATAGTGTTCCTATGACTTTAAAAATATGCTTGGTGAATTAAGCTGAACCCTGAGCACATATATCTGGAAAGCCTTGTCCCATGAGAAAGTTTATACACGAATGTTTGCAGGGGAGGTATCTCCTGAATGCTGGCTCCCCCCTCTAGTTTCACATGAACAGAATGACCTCCTAAGTAGACATAGCATGGAAATAATGTTGATGTGCTGATCTTATTTTGTTCAATTGTTATATTCTAGCCATATTATTATTATTCAGTGCTCTGTAAACATTTGGCTATGATTCACACGAGTTTGAGAATAAAAGCAGAGCACTCAGGTGCATGGAAGCCTGGGTCCCCTGGTTTATTTTCAGTTCCATGGTAATCCATTCAGGTCCTGTGGCTGCCCCCGGTGGCCACACATTCCACTCAAATTATGACTCATTCCTTCGTCCAGTGCATCCATACTGTATATATAAACTGCTTATCATTCGCTTTTATTATATGGACCACTGAGTTATTTTTTTTTTGAGACTGTGTCTCCCTGTAGCCCTAGCTGGCCTGGAACTCACTATGTAGACCAAGCTGGCCTTGATCTCATAGAGATCCTCCTGCCTTTGCCTCCCGAGTGGTGGGATTAAAGGTGTGCACCACCACACCTGGCTATATTGACTGTTGAAGTATTATACTGCTTGTGTTCAAGTAATCCTTATGAAGTAGTGCAATGCTCCATCACACTGCCTGCATAGTTCAGCTCACTTCATTGCATAGGCATCATATCATTTTACATCATCACAGGAAGGGTAAGTACAGTTAAGATATTTAGAGAGAGTGGGGCTGGAGAGATGGCTCAGCAATTAACAGCACTGACTGCTCTTGCAGAGGACCTGGGTTCAGTTCTCAAAACCCACATGGTGGCTGACAACCATCTATAACTCCAGTTCCAGGGGATTCAGTGCTGACTTCTGACCCCTGAGGGCATTGCACAACACTGATGCGCTTGCACATATGCAGGCAATACACTCATACATATAAAATAAAAATAATAAATAAAAGATATTTAGAGAGAGTGAGACCATATTTGCAAAGCTTTATTAGTTTATTTTTGCAATTTTTTTATTTTTTATTATTATTATTTTTTTTATTTTTAAGGGATGTGAGAGTGATCTGGCTGCGACATCTGTCACTGATCTTCTCTTAATGGTATACAAACCTCTGAACAAGCTCTCAAGGTCCATGTATAAGAGTATTTTTGCAATTTTTATTATCAGTTGTGTGTAATGTAGAAATGTAGCTTTATCAAAGGTATATGTATGTGTATGAGAATTCTAGTATATATAGAGTTTGAGAGCATCGCTAGTTTCAGGAATTTACTAAAGGGATCTTGGCTGAAACATATCCCTCATGAATACAGAAACATATATAGTTATGGAAATAACTGTATATAATTCTTCATTATAAAATAACGAAGCTGAGAGAGGGGACTTGCTCATGGTTATACTATCATTATGTGGAACTTGGCAGAATTTAGATGCATTTGTGGGAGGCGAACATGATAACCACTACACTATGGAAACTAGATGCATTTCTAATGCTCACTCACTCAAAACTTTTTCATCTGTTTGTAAAAAATGGAGGCCGTTCAGATATGAGATAAGACTTAGAGTTTGTCACTATTTTGCATATGGCAAGAGATATATGAATATGAACTTAGCAGCTGACAAAATCAAAATCAAAATATGTGTATAAAAACACACTTACAGAATTTCAGTGGTTAGTAAGAACCACTTGTGCCCCAAATAAGTGACTTCAGAGTGCTCAGCCCTAAAGTATCCCTCCCACTCTCTCTACCCGGTGCTCAGGGATAATTTCAGAAGAGGGGGTTGAAACCATTGTAAGAGTCAGGAATAGTAGACGAAACAAAGAAACTGTGTTTTCTGGACATAACAGAGCAGTTGCACATGTGAACCCACAGTGCTTGTGATAGCATGCACAAAACGTATACTAACTGAAGCCAGACAAAAACTCAGAATGGAGGGGGGAGGTAGGCAAGAAGCCCTGGCTGAAGAACTATAGGTAATTGATAGCTGCTGGAAGGAAGAGACCCAGTTTTCTTTAAGGGTGTGAGGCCTTAGGTTGACCTGGCTCCAGAGGATGAACCCATACCCAAGAGCACCTGAGGAACACAAATTAGACTCAATAGGCCCTAAAAATACAATAGAGGAATCCCAGAACTTGGAAGGCAGAGGCAGGCAGATCTCTGTGAGACTGAGGCCAGCCTGGTCTACATAGTGAATTCCAGGCTAGCTGGGGCTATAAGGAGACAGTGTCTCTAAAACCAAACCAAAGCAAAACAAAATAAGAATAGAAGACATAAAGTAAGGAGGGTAGGGAGGTGGGAATGTGTCTTAGAGATGGGGAGGAGTTCTGAGGGAGGAGGTATGTTAATATGATCAAAATACATTGTATGAAATTCTCAAAGAATCAATAAAATATAAAAAGACTAAATCTCATAAAATACTAGCTTTAGGAACTATATACAAAAGTAAGTTTGTTCAAGCCACAGAATATTATGGACACATTGTCTTTTAACATTACATGTTCCAGTATATCATATGTCATAGAAATATTAATACTGGTAGCACACATTACTCAGTTATAGATACTTAAAGGAATAATGCAGGAAACTTTCCAGAGACTGAAAGAACCATAGAGATCAAATATTATCCCTTTATCTTATATGTAGACTATTTTTATAAATTTATTTTGATATTTTCTTTCTTCAATTTCTTTTTTAAAAAGTAAACTTATTTATGCTTTCTGTGTCTGCTTGAGTTTATGTGCACCATGTGTGCAGGAAGCCAGAACAGGGCGTCAGATCCCCTAGACCTGGAGTTACAGGTAGCTTTGAGTCACTGTGTGGTGCTAAGAGCCAAACTTAGGTCCTCTGAAAGAGCGGTAAGTACTCTAAGTCATCTCTTCATACCCTAGTTCTTTTTTTTTTTTTTTGTCTTTTTGATACAAGGTCTCCCTTTAGTTCCAGCTGGCCTGGAGCTTGCTATATAGACCAGGCCGGCCTTGAACTAACAGAGATCTGCCTGCCTCTGCCTCCCAAGTGCTGGGATTAAAGGCATGCACCACCACACCCAGCTACCCTAATTCTTTTTAATATGTTATTTTATGTTATTTTGGTTAAAAGAATGGGATCCAAGTTGTAGCTCTGGCCTATGGCAGAGACATGACTTTCTGAACTGCCATGAAAATTGTATGATTAATTCAAGCTGGGTGTGGTGGTACACATCTTTAATCCTAGCACTTGGGAAGCAGAGGCAGCTAGATATCTATGAGTTCAAAGCCAACCTGCTTTACTCAGTGAGTTCTAGCCAGAGCTATATTGAGGGATGCTGTCTCAACATAAAGGAGTTAATCCAGATGAGCCTATCAATCATCTGAACAGGAAACTACCCCTCTGGAAAGCTACCTGTTTTAGAGACTTTAAAACATAGTATGAAGCCTCAGTTCTATGCTGGGTTTTTGTTGCTTGAGTTTGCATGGGGCTTGTGCATGCTGACACCATTACTGTAGAGGAACTGACACAGAGAGACATTTAGGTACAGTAACTTGACTTGATAAGCCTTAACATAAATGACAGCATGAAATCCGGTGGGGGTGGTGGTGGGAGGATGCGGATGGGGAGGTAAAGATGATTAAGATGCTTTGTATGAAATATACAAAAATTCAATAAAAAGTCTTTGAAAACAAATAGTCTGAAGCCTACCTGAACACGAAGGTTGGCACAATGGTTAACTGTTACCTTCCTTTCTTTGAGACTATCTTCCCCACAATGGTCGCTTTGGCCATTGTCCACTCTCACCTGATAGGGCATTTTCCTCCACAGTGGTTCCTTTAGTTACTGCCCACTCTCACCCTTGAGAGCACCTCATTTTATTCTGTAATGAACTCTTCCTGTCTTCTACACTGTACTCTGTATGTCTCATTTGAACGCAACCAAGATCAAAAGATTGGGGAGCCGAGGGCTGTCCAGAGTGCTATCCCAAAGACAGTAGAGTGGTTCATATGGTGATTGTTCCTATGACTGCCAAAAGGCTAGTATTACCTTCACAAGAGAGTACTTTTTTGTGAGTATTTTTTCAGTTGTTTTCTCATACCTTGGGAGAAGTAGCTTTATAGCTTCTCCAATTCTATTCTGCAAATATTCTGCTCCACTGAGGCCTATGAAAGTGGCATACACCCTTATCTCCCTTTGTAGTCTGTCACTTACCAATATTCTTTCTGTATTCCCATGTACTTAGATATTTAAAGGAATAATACATACCAATACAACTTCATTGCCCATTAGAGTGGCTATAGATAACAATAATATACTGAATATTTTAAAAACTAGAAGAATTTTGAGCTTGTGTGTCTTTTCTTTTTTGGACAAGGTCTGCTAAAGTACCAGCTAACTTTGAATTTGCTATGTAACTAAGGGTGACCTTCAACTTCTAATTCCCCTGCATCAACTTCCTGTGTGCTGTGTCACTTCCAGGTCTTCATGCTTGTGTGGCAAATACTTTACCAACTGAGCTATCACCCCAGTTCCTAGATAATCTGGTTTTTTTATTGAGTATAATAAAAAGTTTATTCAAGAATCTTTGTTCTTTTTGTTGACAGTGAACTTCAGGGCTTTATTGTGCAAGACAGAGGGCTGTACCTTTCCCTGTCCATCTCCAAACTTTTATTATTTTATTTTATTTTATTATTTCATGTGTATGAATGTTATGCCTGCATGTGTTTAAGTACACCCATGTCGTGCAGTGCCCACTTAAGACAGAAGAAAGCATTGATTCCCCTGGAACTGGAGTTATGGATGGTTGCTAGTTGCCATGTGGGTGGGAGAATTCGAACCCAGGTCCTCTGAATGAGGGGCCAGTTTTCTTAACCACTAAGCCATCTCTATAGCTCCTTTTATTTCCAAACTCTTAAGTTGTTATTACTCTGAGATTTGTGATAACTCCCGTCATGATCTCCATGAGGACCTTTGAAAACAATATAACCAGGAAACTCTATGCTTTTTTCTTTCTTTCTTTCTTTCTTTCTTTCTTTCTTTCTTTCTTTCTTTCTTTCTTTCTTTCTTTCTTTCTTTCTTTCTTTCTTTCTTTCTTTCTTATTTCTTTTTGGTCTTTTTGAGACAGGGTCTCCCTTTAGTTCCAGCTGGCCTGGAGCTTGCTATGTAGACCAGGCTGGCCTTGAACTCACAGACATCTACCTGGCTCTACCTCCCGAGTGCTGGGATGGTTTGTTCTTTCAAATAGAAAAACCTTTGTGCTTTAACTGGGTTAATTGATTGAGTTTCATTTAAAGGAATTTATAACAGGTTTTACATTGAACTACTCTAGTTCATACTTTCTGTTTATCTCCTTTACTGTCTTATTTTTAGGCTGAATACATTTAAAACCATTTCAGTATTTTTTTAGTAGTGTCACTAAAATTACAGTGTACTTAATTTATCAAATTTAAAGGGGAATACAAAGATGTTAGAATAGTTTTGATGTTGTCATTTCCACATTTGTTTATATATTTTTCTTATATTTTAACCTAAAATATTTTAATTATTATTGTTTTAAGAAATTGATTTAAGATTAACCATGTACCTATCATTTAAAAAAGATTTATTCTTATTTTTATTCATGTATATGTGTGTGTGTGTGTGTGTGTGTATGTGTGTGTGTCTTTGTCTGTGTCTGTGTGAGTGTGAGTGTATACCACATATGTGCAGGTACCCATGGACACCAAAAGAGACAGTCAAATCCCTTGGATCTGGAAGTATACGTGGTGGGTGTGATCAGCCTGGCATAGATGTGGGGGGACTGGACTCAGGTTCCCTGGAAGAGCAATAAGTGCTATTAAGCACTGAGCCATCTCTTTTCCAGCCCCATATTTAACTATTTTAAAACGTTTTAACATTTATTTATGTGTTTCTGTATGGACATGAATGTGTGACCATTCATGGGTCATGAGGTGCTTGTGAAAGTCAGAGGACAACTTATGGGAATCGGTTCTCTGCTTCTACCATGTGGATCTTGGGAAATGAGCTCAGATGATCAGGCTTCGTAGCAAGTGCTTTTACCCACTGAACCATCTTGCTAGTCCTCTACCTAGAATATAGAATTTTTGATTCTATATTCTTGTTGTATCTTAATTCTCCCTTTTTGAATAATTTGGAATATTTGTTTTTTTATTTATATGTACATAGGCATGCTTGAGTGAGTTTATGTGTACCATATACATGCAGGTGACTGGGGAGGCCAGAAGGTGTCAGATGTGGGTGCTGGGAACCAAACCTGGGTCCTCTGCAAGAGTAGCAAGTGCTCTTAACTTCTTTTTTTTCCCCTTTGTCTTTGACAATATACTTCTAAGCCACCTCTCCAGCCCCCTGGAATATTTTTTTCTTCCTGAACTATATTCTTTAGAATTATCTTTGGAGGCAAGTTATCTTTGAAGGCTTATTTGGTCCAGTTTTGCTCACATTATAGTATATCTAATTTAGATTCACTGTTGAGGCACATCAAAATGGAACTGAGTCATTTTCTTTCTGTACATTGAAAACATTCTATTTCCCTTTGATATCTTTTGTTCTTAGTAAAATTCAGCTTTCAGTTTAGTTATCAGTTTACTTGAATGTAATCTGTTCTTAACGTTCCCCAGTGCTTGCTTTTGCAAAATTCTCTTTGATTTGTAATTTCACTATGATACACGTAGTACAGATATATTTTATACATATTTTTGGGATCCACTGTATTTCCTATATTTTCTAATACATTTATTTATTTATTTATATATATATATAT
>VZQC01009557.1:9782-48178 GCA_009823505.1 Rhizomys pruinosus | reverse complement strand
TGGAACTGGAGTTCTCCTGGAACTGGAGTTATGGACGGTTCTCAGCCGCCGTGTGGGTGCTGGGGATCCAACCGGGTCCTCTGCAAGAGCAGTCGGCGCTCTTAACCGCTAGGCCATTTCTCCAGCCCCATACTTCTATCTTTTATTTTTGATCATGTATGCAAGCTTTCCACTCAAACTCTTTTTTTAAAGTGATTTCATTTATTTCATATCTTTTTATATTTCTTTGTTGATTCTGGATATTTTCTTTTGATGTATATTTTGGTTTTATCAATTCCTTCTATTGCTAGAATTAATCTGCTAAACTCATCTATTGAGGTTTTTTTTTTTTTTAAATCTATTGAGTTTTAAACCTTGTAGTTATTTTTGTAAGTACTAATGCTACATTTTCAAATTTCCTTATTGATGTTTTAAATGATCTTCACTAAAAAAAGTTTTCAAGCTTGTATGATATTTCTTTAAACATAATAAGAATGGTTGTTTTAGGTTTCTCTCTGATAATTACCGTATTTGAATTTTTGAGGATTTATTTTTTTTTGGTGTTTTTGAGACAGGGTCTCCCTGTAGGTCCGGCTGTCCTAGAACTCACTCTGTAGACTGTAGGGACTCTTATTTCTGATGATTTTTACTTATTGTACTTTTTCATGGAATTTTATTATTTATATTTATTATTTTATTATATTTATTATTTTAATTTATTTTTATTATTTATTTTTATTATTATCAGATTAAGATCATTTCCCCAATCTCTACCCCACCCTAGTACCCCTTTCCTGACTTCATGTCCTCTATTATTATTATTTAAAAGGCCTATTGAATCTAATCTGTGTTACCCAAATGCTCTTGGATGTAGGTCTATTCCTTGGAGTCTGGTCAACCTACCAGGTATCACAACCCTAAAATAAAAACCCTGACTCTCCCCTTTCTGGCAGGTATTAATTGCTAATAGATCTTCAGCTAAGGCTGGGGCTTCTTGACCACCTCTCCCATCCATGTTGGGTTTTGTTTTGGTTTGGGCTTACACAGGTCTTATGTATGCTGTCACTAGCACAACTACCATGTAGTATCAGGACAATATGATTTCTTCATGATCATTCACAATCTCTGGCTCTTACAATCTTTCCACTCTCCTTCTACAGTGATCCCCGAGCCTTGGAAGGATAGGATGTGATAGAGATGTCCCATTTAGGGCTGAGAACTTAGCAGTCTCTTGTTCTCTGCACATTGACTGGTCTGTAAGAAGGTTCTTTGGTGAGAGTTGAGATATGTACTAACCTATGACTTATAGGTTTGAGATTTCTTTGAAATATAGGAATAATGTGTCATCAAAGAGAATTTGAATTTTAAATTTGCTCCTGTCTACTCTCACTAGTGGCAGTTGTCAAAGTGACTGCCTACAAAATCATCTAAAAACATGTTAAGAATCTTGAAGCCCAAGCTGAATCCTATACTGTTTAAGTTAAAATCTCTCAAAGTAGAATTCAGGAATTTGATTGTAAAGCTACTTGGGTGATTTCAGTGATTGGTCAAGGCTGACAACTACCTATGTAGAATAATATTCTGCCTAGAATTTTTTTTGCTAACCCAGATGATTAGATTTTGGGGTGAAAAATTGCAGTTAGACTTGTCATTTGAAAATTGTAGTTTTTCTAATCATTTATCGCTTGTTCATTACCGAGGAAACATTCTACTGTCATCTAAGAATCACATGGGTGCTGATGAATTTTTCTCCTGAGGTTTTAGCATCTGGAATCCTGGCTTAAGGTGAAGAAATTTTCCCAGATAGTTATCTACTTTGTGGGGGGCTTGGGAGTTAACTAGTGTTTCCAATAGATAAAAAGTCTGCTAAAATAACAGTTCATGGTTTGTGAGAACGGGCAATGCAGCATCTGTGATCTGGTTCCCTCATTGGGTTCTTCCCTTTTCCAAGACTGTAATTAGTCCTTTTTTTTTTCCACAAGAAGAAACACTTGAATTTCACGTCAGATCACAAAGAAAAGGAATCAAATCCACATGCCAAAAGCACAAAGAAAAATCAACCACATGGGAAAAGCAAATAAGAAATCCCCACCAAACACTATCAGTCCCATAGAGGACTCCCACAACGATATATCACTGGAGGTAACCCAGGACAGAGATCATATATATATATAATATATATATAGCTATATATATATATAATATGTGTGTGTGTGTGTGGTTGTGTGTGGTGTGTGGTGTGGTGTTGTGTGATGTAGTTAGATAGGTATATAAGATAGATAGATAGATTTGATTGATTGATATTCGTTCTATTGATTCTGTTTTTTTTTCCTTCTCTCTGATCCATTCTGGAGATGGGTACTTTGCTATGTGTTCCATCCTGGAGATGGTCCTTTGTTCTCTGTTCCGTCTTGGAGGTGGGTCTTTTGCTCTTTGATCCATCCTGTAGGTGGGTAATTTGTTCTCTGATACATCCTGGAGATGGGTCCTTTGCACTCTGATCCATCCTGGAGGTGGGTCCTTTTGCTCTCTGTTCCATCTGGAGGGTGGGTTCCTTTGCTCTCTGATCTCCTCGGTGTGCCTTTTTCGATCCTAGCTGAGTGGTCCTTGCTCTCTAATCCATCTGGAGGTGGGTCTTTGCTTTGATCTCTTGGAGTTCTCCTGATCACGTGGAAACAGGTCCTTTGCTCTCTGAACTCATCCTGGAGGTGGGCCTTTGCTCTCTGATCCACCCTGGAGCGGGGTCCTTTACTCCTGATCCGTCCTGGAGGTGGCTGTTCCTTTGTTCTCTGGTCCAGTCATGAGTGGGTCCTTACTCTCTGATCCTCTCTGGAGGCGGGTCCTTTGCTCTCTGATCCATCCTGGGGTGGGTCTATTTTGATCTCTGACCATCCTGGAGTGGGTCCTTTCTCTCTGATCGTCCTGGAGAGGTGGGTCCTTTGCTCTCTACTCCATCCTGGAGGTGGGCCCTTGCTCTCTGATACCATCTAGGAAGGTCGCGGCCTTTGCTCTCTGATCCAACCTGTGAGGTGGGACATTAGCATCTTCTAGATCTATCCTCGAGTTGGTCCTTTCATCTACTGATCCCAATCCAGTGATAGGAGGGTCCTTTGTCTCGCTGATCCTCTTGAGAGTGGGTGCTTTTGTTCTCTGTTCCATCCTGGAGTGGGTCCTTTGCTCTTGATCATCCTGGGGTGGGGCCTTGCCTTTTTGATCCATCTGGAGGTGGTCTTTGCTTCTCATGATCCATCCTGAGTTTTGGTCCTTGCTTCCCTCTGATCCATCCTGGAGCGGTCTTTTTGCTCTCGATCCATCTGGAGTGGGCCTTTTGCTCTTTCGATCATCCGGAGGTGGGCCATTGCTCTCTGATCCATCCTGAGGTGGTCCTTTGTCTCTATTCCGTCCTGGAGGTGGGTCATTTTACTCTCTGATCCGTCCTGAGAGTGTGGGCACTTTGCTCTGTGATTCCATCCTGGGGTGGGTCTTTGCGTCTCTGATCCATCCTGAGTGGGTCTTTGCTCTCTGATCCATCCAGGAGTTGGGTCCTTTTCTATGATCCATCCTGGAGGTGGCGTCCTTTGCTCTCTGATTCCGTCCTGGAGGTGGGCACTTTTACTGATCCTTGAGGTCCTTGTTCTGGAGCATGGTCCTTATCCTGCGTTCCGAGGTTGGGGTCCTTTGCTCTCTGAATCATCATGGAGTGGGTCCTTTGCTCTATGTATCCATCCTGTGGTGTGTAACGGGGTGGGTCCTTTCTCGATCCTGCAGAGTGATTCCTTGATCTCCTGGAGGTGGCCTTTACTCTCTGATCCATCCGGAGGTGGGTCCTTTGCTCTCTATTCCACCTGGAGGTGGGTCTTTGCTCTCTGATCCTATCCTGGAGGGTCTATCTTATTTGGGGCGGTCTTTGTTATCTCTGAGCTGATCTGCGATCACTGGAGTGATTCTGATCCGAGAAGTTAGCTCTCTGATCACATCTGGACTGGTCCTTTGCTCCCTGTTCCATCCTGGAGTGGGGCCTTTACTCTCTGATCCGTCGTGGAGGTGGGTCCCTTTGCTCTCTATCCATACTGGAGGTGGTCTTTGCCCTCTCCATGCCCTTCCTGGAGGGGGGTCTTTGCTTTCTCTGATCCACCTCTGGAAGTTGGTGTCTCTTTGCTCTCTGATCCGTCTTTTGCTGTCTGATCGATCATGGAGGTCTGTACTTTGCATCTCACAGTCTCTCGGTGGAGTGTCCTTTACTCTCGTGATGCATCCTGGAGTGCGTGTCCTCTTTGCTCTCTGATCATCCTGGAAGTGGTTCCGTGTACTCTCTGATACCCATCCTGAGGCTGGGTTTTTGCTCTCTGATCCGTCCTGGCCCTGACCCCAGGCGGTGTCCTTTACTCTCTGAACCATCCTAGGATGTGGTCCTTTACTCCTGATCCATCCTGGAGGTGGGTCCTTTGCTCTCTGAGTTAACTAAGCATCTCTGGTGGGAGTTGCTTACTTTACTCTTCTGGATCCACTACTGAGAGGCGTGTCCTTTGCTCTTCTGTATCGATCCTTTGGTGGGTCCTTATAGCTCTCTTTGAAATCGATACACTGGAGGTGCGGTCCTTTGCCACCCTGATAATCCTGGAGAGTGGGCTGCTTTAGCTCTGATCCATCCTGGATGGTGGGTCCTTTGCTCTGCTGGATATCTGGTTTCCTTGCCTGTCCGTCCGGAGGGTCACTTTGCTCTCTGATCCTCCTGACGGTGTCGCGTCCTTACATCTTGAGTCTTTCTCTCGATCCATCCTCGGAGGAGGTCCTTATCTCTCGATCCATTCTGGAGGTGGGTCCTTTAGTCTCTGATCCTGTTATCTCTTCTTGGAGGTGGGTCCTTTACTCTCTCTGATCCATCCTTGAGGTGGGTCCTTTGCTCTCTGAACCATCCTGGAGGTGTTCCTTTGCTCTCTGATCCATCCCTGCGAGGTGGGTCTTTTGCTCTGTGATCCATCCTGGAGGTGTGAGCCTTTGCTCTCTGATCATCCTGGAGGCGGGTCTTTTCTTCTGATACCTGACAGTCCTATCTCTGATCCTGTAGGAGGTCCTAGTTCGCTCTCTGATCCATCCTGCCGGAGTGGAGTCCTTCTAGCTCTCCTGATCCATTCCGGAGTGTGGTCTTTGCCTCTGATCCATTATCATCTGGGGAGGGTGGTTTTTTGAGCGTTTGTTTGGCTCTCTGATCGCATCCTGGAGGAGGGCCTTTAATCTCTGATCCACTCCTGGAAGATGGTGGTTCTTGCCTTCTGTCATCATCCGGGAGGTTGAGTTCCTTTGCTCTCTGATCCGCCAACGGAGGTGCGGTCCTTGCCTCTATCTGATCCCCTTGAGGTGGGTCCTGTACTCTGCCTGATCCATCCTGATGGTGGGTCCTTTCTCTTCTACTCCATCCTGGAGTGGGTCCTTTGCTCTCTATCCATCCTGGGTGTCTGCGTCTAGGAGTTGGGTCCTTTACTCTCTTGATGCATCATGGAGTGGGGCCTTTAATCTCTGATCCATCCTAGGGACTGGCGGGTCCTTTGCTCAATCTGATCCATCCTGGAGGTGGTGTGTCTTTTCTTCATGACCATCCTGAGCCGGTGAGTCCTATTGCTCTTGATCCATCCTAGAGGGAGTCCTTTGGCTTCTGATCATTCTGAGGTGGGTCCTTGCTCTCTGATGCATTCCAGGAAGAGTGGGATCCTTGCTCTATTGATCCATCCTGGAGTTGAGGTCCTTTGGCTCTTGATCCATCCTGGAGGTGAGTTCTTTGCTCTCTGATCCACCTGAGGTGGCTCCTTTGCTCTCTGATCCATCCGAGGTGGGTCCTTATGCTCTCTGATACATCCTTGAAGTGGTGTTTTGCTCTCTGGTCCATCCTGGAGGAGGAGTCCTTTTACTCTCTGATCCATCCTGAGGTGGTGTCCTTTACTCTCTGACCCATACTGTAGGTGTGTCCTTTGCTCTCTGATCCATCCTGGAAGTTGGCCTTTACTCTCTGATCATCCCTAGAGGAGGGTCCTTTGTTCTCAGATCGTCCTGGAGTGGGTCTTTTCTCTCTGATCCACACCTGGAGGTGAGTTTTCTCTCTGATCCATCCTGAGGTGGGTCATTTACTCTGATCACATACTGGAGGTGGGGCCTTTGCCTCTGATCCAATCCTGGAGTGGGTATCCCTTTGCTCTCTGTTCCATCCTGAAAGTGGGTCCTTAGTTCTCTGATCCATCCTTGGAGGCAGGTCTTCTACTCTACTCATTCCTCTTGGAGTTGGGTGTCCTCCTTGCTCTCTGCACCACCTGGAGTCAGGTCCTTTGCTCTACTATCCGTTGACTGAGAGTGGTTGATGCTAAGTTCTCTCTGATCCAATCCAGGATGGTGGGTCCTTTGCTTACTGATCCAAAAAAAAAACCTGGAGGTGGGTCCTTTGCTCTCTGATCCATCCGTGAGGTGGGTCCTGTTAGCTCTCTGATCCAATCTGAGGTGGTCCTTTGATCTCTCTGACACATACTGGAGGTGGGTCCTTTTGTCTCTGATCCATACCCTGGAGGTGGGTCCTCTATCATCTGGAGCGTGCTTCTTTGAGATTCCACCTGGAGGGTGTTGGTCATCTGTTCTCCTTGAAGATGTAGTCCTATGTCTTAGTCGTGCGGCGATCCAATTTGCTTCTCTGATCCATGTCGGGAGGTGGGTCCTTGGCCTCTGATACATCCTGGAGGTGGTCCTTTGTCTGCTGATCCATCTGGAGGCAGGTTCTTTGCTCTCTGATCTGTTCCTGGAGGGCCTTAGGTCCTGATTGCTCTCTGATCCATCCTGGGGTGGGTCCTTTGCTCTCTGATCCTCGTGGAGGTGGGTATCTTTACTCTCTTAGATCTCTGGAGCGTGGGTCCTACTCTCATGATCCAGTTTCTGGAGGTGGGTCCTTTACTTCTAGTCACCTGACGTAGGTGGGTCTTTATCTCTCTGATTCCAATCCTGAGAGGTGAGTCCTTTGATTGTCTGATCGATCCTGGAGGTTGGACCTTTACTCTCAGATCTATCCTGGAGCTGGGTCCTTTAATCTCTGATCCATACCTGGAGATGGGTCCTTTGCTATCGATCATCCTGGAGGTGGTCCTTTATCTCTTGATCCATCCTCAGAGGGTCTTTTCCTCTCTGATCCATCTGGAGGTGGATCCTTCACTCTATTGATCCCTCCTTGGAGGTGGGTCCTTTACATCTCTGGTCCTTCCTGGAGGAGGGGTCCTTTCTCCCTGTTCCATCCTTGGAGGCTGTCGCTTTTGGTGCTGTGATCACCTGGGTGTGGGTCCTTTTTACTCCTGATCCATCTCGGAGGAATGGAGCCTCCTCTGCCTCTCTGATCCTCTGCCTCGGATGTTGCGGACTTTACTCCTCATTCTGATCCATCCTGGATGGGTCCTTTAACCTCTGATCCATCCTGCCGGAGGTCCTTTATCCTTATATATGGTGCTTGGCTGGATTCCTCATCTAGGAGGTCGTTCCTCGGGTGGTTCACAGCTCTCTTGACTCCCATCCAAATAGGAGGAGGGTCCCTTGCTCTTGATCATTCTGGGGGGGATCCACTTTGCTCTCTGATACTCCTGTAGATGGCTTTCTGTGTCCTCTCGAGTTTGGCCTCATACTCGTCAGCTAGGTGTGGGTCGCTTTCGACTCCTAGATGCCTTGTTTTACGCATCCCCCTGAGATCGTGGGTCTTTTGCTCTCTGCATCCAACTCGGATGGTGGCCTTCTTTATTATCCATCAGACTTCCTTGATCCTGACCTATGGAGGCGGTCGGTCCTTTGTCTCATGAATCACATCTGGCAGGTCAGGTCCTTTGCTCTCTGATACCATCCTGGAGGTGGGTCCTTATGCTCCTGATCCATCCTGGAGTGGTCCGCTCTGTCTTAGAGGTCCTTTGCATCTCTGAGTCCATCTGGAGGTAGGCCTATTTATCTCTCACGAATCCACTCTCCCGTGAGGTGGGTCCTTTCTCTCTTTGGATACTGGGTAGGTGGCCTTGTTCTATCCTTCTGGTGGAGGTCGGTACCTTGATACCATTCCTGATGAATCTTTTCTTCTATGATCTCTGGTCGGGCTCTGCCTAGAAATCCTATGGGTGGTGTCCTTTCGCGAATCATCTGATCGTAACCTGAAGGATTCGACCGTCCATCTAAATGCTCAGATCTATTCTAATCGGAGTTGATGAGCGTCCTACTGCTACTCTGATAAAAAAGCACATTTAAATGTAGTTACCTTAATGATATACTCGATACAGCAATCTAGTGACGGTGGGTCCTTAGCTCTCGATCTTCCTGGAAGTGTGGTCCTTGCTCTCTGTTCCAACCTGGACAGGTCCTTGGCACTCTCTCATCTCCGAGAGTTGTGATCCTTTGCTCTCTGATGCCAAACTGGAGATGGTCGTCCTTTCCTCTTACTCCTCGTGCTTAGAGGTGAGTACTTTGCTCTCTGATCCATCCAGAGAGTGGGTCCTTTGCTCACTGTATCCATCCTGGGCGGTAGCTCTCATCCGGTCTTTGGTCTCTGATCCATCCAGGCAAGAGGTCTTTTGTCTCTGATCCATCGCAGGCGGGGGTCCGTATTGACTTCTCTCTGTCCCATTCGCTGGCAGGCTGGGCCTGTTGCTCTTCTGATCTATCCTGTGAGGGCCATATTTTTATCCTGCCTTCTGTGAGCAGTCCTCTCATCGCCGAGGCGGTCCTTTGCCCTCTCGGATCCATCTGAGAGGTGGTATCCTCATTTGCTTCTCTGATCACCTCCGATGGTGGTCATTGCTCTTGATCCATCCTGGAGGTGGGTCCTTTACTCTCAATCCACTCCTGGAGTGGTTTCCTTTCTCTGTGATCATCCTGAAGACGGTGGCCTTTACTCTCGATCCACCTGGAGGTGGGTCTTTGTCTCCTCGTCCGGAGATGACTGTGATCCATATGGAGACTGGGTCCTTTATTCTAGATCCATCCTGGAGGTGGGTCTTACTCTCTGATCTCGGTGGGTCTTATCTCTAATCCATACGGAGGTAGGATCCTTTGCTCTCTGATCCATTCTAGCAGAGGATTTACTCCCTTATTCAGTCCTACTGGAGGGGGTCCTTTGCTTATGATCCATCCTGGATGGTGGGTCCTTTACTATCAATCCATCCTGAGGTGGGTCCTTTACTCTCTGAATTCCCATCCTTGGAGGAGGCGTCTTTGCTCTCTGATATTCCTGGAGTGGGCCTACTTACTGAGGGCGGGTCCTTTACTCTCTGATCCATACTGTCAGGGAGCGGTCCTTTTTACTCTCTTATCCATCCTGGAGGTGGGTCCTTTACTCTCCTGATTCGCATCCTGGAGAAAGGTTCTCTGCTCTGACATCCCAGAATCCTTTGCCTGTTATCCTGGAGCGAGGGCCCTTAGCTTCTATACCTCCTGTTAGTGTGGTCTTTTGTTCCTACTGATCCTCCTGGGAGTTGGGTTCCTATTTACTCTCTGTCTCACAATCGTAGGATGTAGGTGTCTTTCTCTCTGATCCATCGCATGGATAGTTGGGTCCCTTGCTCTCTGATCATCCTAGAGTCGGGTCCTTGCTCTCCTTATCTATCACTGGAGGTGGGTCCTTTGCGTTCTCTGATCACCCTGGCGGCAGGTCCTTTGCTCTCTGATCATGCCTGGCAGGATGGGGCCATTACTCTCTGATCCATCCTGGAGGTCAGGTCCTTTGCTCTCTGATCCATCCGACAGGCAGGTCTATTTGCTTCTCGTATCACATCCTGGAGGAGGGTCTTTAGTCTGGCTGAAGTCCATATCCTGGACGGAGGTGTCCCTTACTCTCCTGATCCTCCTGCGAGAGGTGGTCCTTTCTCTCTGATCGATCCTGGTGGAGGGTCTATTGTTCTCTGGTCCATCACTTGGATGGCGGGTCCTTTGTCTCTGATCCGTCCTGGAGGTTGGGTCCTTTGCTCTCTGATAATCCTGATGCGGGGTCGCTTTGCCTCTCTGATTCATCCTGGAGGTTGGGTTACTTTCTCTCTGATCCGTCCTGCGAGTGTCCTTTACTGTCTGATCCCCTGGAGGGGGTCTTTGCCTTCACTGATCGATCCTGAGTGGGTCCTTTGCTCTCTTGATCCGTCTGTGGGTGTCTTCCCTGTTCAATGGAACGTGTCCTTCTCTCTGATCATACCTGATAGCTGGGTCCTTTGCTCTACCATACCTGGATTGGGATGTCCTCTCTCTACACCAGAGGCAGATTTTTCTGTATCCATCCTGAGAGCTACCCCGTCGACGGTGGTCCTTTAGCTCTCTCATCCAGTCCTGGGGTGTCTTTGCTTACCGTGAATCCCTCATGGGTTCCTTTGTCTCCCTGATCCATTCTTCTGGAGGGTGGGTTCCTTTGCTTCTATCTGAGTGGGTCCATTTCTCTCTGTCACGGAGGTAGACGGTACGTTGTGCTCCTGATCCATCATGGAGGTGGTGTCTCTTGAACTCTAGATCAAATGAGGTCCTACATCATGGTAAGGTGGGCTGGTCCTGTTCTCTATCTGGTCTCATTCATGGTGCGGCTTTGGGGCCTTTGCTCTCTGATGAATCCTGAGGACGGTCCTTGGCCTGATCATCTGGAGGCTTCTTCATTTCCGTCGATGGAGGTGTGGTCCTTTGAGCTCTCAGATCCATCCTGGATGACGGGTAATTTTTGCTCTTCTTGATCCATGCGCTGATGAGGGAGGGTCCTGGATTGGCTCTCTGATATCATCCTGCAGGTTGTTCTTATTACTCTCTCATCCTCTCTGGAGGCGGTCTTTGCTCTCGTTCACCTGGTCGAAGTGGGTACCTTTACTCTCCTAGATCCATCCTGCAGGTTAGGTTCTTTTACTGCTCTCTCAATCCTCCTGGAGGGGTCCTTTTGCTCTTCTGATCCATATTGGGGTGGTCCTTTGACTGGGCTCTGATACCCATCACTGGGGACTGGGGTGTTCCTTTACTTCTCTGATCATATCTGCGAGGTGCGGTCCTTTCTGATCGTGCCTGCAGGTTGGTCTTTTTCTCTCTCATCCTCCTGGATGGCGGTGCCCTTTGCTCTCTGATCCATCAGGAGGTGGTTCCTTTGACTCACTGATCTCCTTGAGGAAGGGTCCTTTACTCTCTGATCCATCCTCGGCGGTGAGTCTTTTGCTCTCTGATCCATCCTCGCCGAGGTTGGGTCTTTCTCTCTTATCCATCCCAGGTGAGTGTCCTTTACTGTCTGATCCCATCTGGAGAGGAGCGTTCATTTACTCGCACTATTCAGATCCTGGAGTGGGTTCCTGTTGCTCTCTTGATCCGTCCTGTGAGTGTCTTTACTCTGCTGATCGCATCTGAGACGGTGATCCTTTGCTTCTGTGGATCATCCTGTGAGGTCGTTCCTATTGCTTCTCTGGTCCATATTGGAGTGGGTCCTTTGCTCTTCTGATCCAGTCCTGGGTGTAGTGTCCTTTACTCTCTGATCCATCCTGGTAGGTAGGTGTAACACAATTCTTGGCGTGCCCCTTTCTCTCTGATCCATCACTGGAGGTGGGCTTTGCTCCTCTAGATCCATCTCCTGGAGGCTTGAGGGCATTTGCCCTCTCTGATCTTCTCTGGAGGTGGGTCCTTTGCTCTCTGTCCATCCTGGAGGTGGTCTTTGCTCTTGATTCCATCCAGGGGTGGGCGTCCTTTGTCTCTGATCCACCATGAGACAGGTCCATTTGCTCTCTAGGTATCCTGGAGGCGTTGGTCCTTGCTCTCTGATCCTCCTGGAGGCGGTCCTTTGCTCTCTGATGTCCTGGAGGATGGTTCCTTTGTCTTTGTCAGTTCTGTCATGAGATGGAGTGGGTCCTTTGCTCATCAATCCATCCTGCGCATGCGGGTATTTATGCTCTGCTGATCCTCCTGGAGGGAGGATCCTTTGCTCTCTGAATCCATTCCATTGCACGGTTAGGTCTTTTACTCTCTCATCCTTCTGGAGGCGGTCCCTTTGCTCTCTGATCTATCCTGGCGGTGGCTTTACTCTCTAATCCATCCTGCAGCTGTTGTCTTTACTCTCTCAATCCTCCGGAGGCGTCCCTATGTTCTTGATATCCACATGGCCGGAGAAGTGGGTCCTTTGCTCTCGTGATCCATCCTGGAGAGAGGTCTTTGACTCTTCGTCCTCTGGAGGGGTCCTTTACTCTCTGATCCACAATCCTGAGGTGGTCTTTTACTCTCTCATACATCCTAGAGGGTCCTTTACCTCTGTCCCCTGGACGTTCCTATCCTGGAGGCGGTCCCTTTAGCTTCTGATCCATCCGGATGGTGGGATCCTTTCTCTCTGTTCCATCCTAGAGGTGGGTCCTTTACCTCTGTCCATCCTGCGGTTGGTCTTTTAATCTCCATCCTGGAGGCGGGCCCTTTGCTTCTCTGATCCATCATGGAGGTGGTCCTATCTTCAGTCTCCTGGACCAGGTCCTCTCTCGATCCCAGGAGTGTGGGACCTTTACTCTCAGATCCATCCTGGAGGTGGGTCCTATACTTGTCTGTCCATCCTGGAGGTGGTCCTTTACTATCAGATCCATCCTTGAGGTGGGTCCTTTACTCTCTGATCCATCCTGGAGAGGTGCCCTTGGCCTCTCTGGACGAGCGGATGGAGGTGGTTCCTTTGCTTTCTGATCCATTCTGGAGGTGGTTCCTTTGCTTTCTGATCCACCCTGGAGTTGGTTCTTTTGCTCTCTGATCCATCTGGAGGGGGGTCCTTTGCTCTGTGATGCAACTGGATGTGGGTCCTTTGTTCTCTGATCCACCTGGAGGTCCTTTTGCTCTATGATCCATCCTGGGGGTGGATCCTTTGCTCTCTGATCCAGTCTGGAGCTGGGTCCTTTGCTATCTGATCAATCCTGGAGGTGGGNCTCCCAGGGGAAGAAGGGAGAAACTGTTCCCTGAGGTCTGCTAAGGACATGACTAGATTTTACAGCAGCAGCAGATGGGCTGTACTGCAGCATTTCCTGGACCAGATCACAGTCATTAGTGATTAAGTCCCTTTGCTGATTATGCACAGATTCTCACTATGTGATGAAAACTATCCAGCTCTGCAGTGTATGGTTTTGTTCTGAGGTGCTTTAACCTCAATAGATGTGTCATATATGCACAACTGCCACTCCCCCCTTCCCATGTCATTGGGAGTTGCTCATTATGTCTTGCCCTAGTGCCCCCATGGGCACTTGATTGTTATATATAATTCGCGCTGGATAAGAACCAACAGGCTCGAATCTTGCCGAACCCAAGCGATAATTGAGCACCCATCAGACATGTGCCAGTCTCTTTGCTGCTTAGGCCGTGAAGCAGTGCTCTAAGTTTCCACTACTGAACTTTCTCAATGGATACTTCCTTTCCCCTTCGAACCTCGTCTGACCAACTTCTTTAAAAATTGCATCACCATCATTGCGACTGAAATGGCACAACCTTCATCCCAACACCTCATATTGGGATTTCTGCTTTTAATCCCAAGAGTGAAAATTTCATCTAGCCTCCAATTGTTTTGTTGCTTTCTTTTTCTCCTCAAAGGTGCTGAATCCTCAAAACTCACCCCCACCCCCACCCCCTTCTCAGTTCACTGTAATGTGAATATGGACAATAACTGTTCTGCCAGTATGCTAATGTTCTCTCAATCCAAAACGTCTCTGTCCAATATAGCTGGTCGACACAAATGAGAGTGAGGACATTTCCACATTCTTCTAATATCGAAGGCTCGCAATGTGAATATGCTTCTTTGTCGTCCCACTTTCTCACTGACTCTGGCAAAATCCTAGGATATATTCTATCTTTAATAAATAATATCCTTGTAATAATAAAACACCTATGTAATGGACCACACCAATCTGCTTCTATAGAGTAGGCAAATTCTAGATTTCTCATTTTCAAATAGTTCACAACGATTTTCCGTTGGTGGTTGTTGTATTGGCATCCCGGAGTTACAAAGCTTGGAAAATGTTAAATAACTTCCCATTTCTCAGCAAGTAAGCAATTGCACTGGGTGGTAACCATGACCCCCTACCAGAAATTGAACTTCTAGCGCCAATTGAAGATGAACTGCTGAGTTTCCCTCTTTACGCTTACTTGCCACATTCTCGATGTTTTCCTGTTGAGGATTCGCTCAGAATGGAAACACATATAGATAGGAATTTTGACCAGGTAAGACACATGTTCCTGGTGGGTTGTTTTTTCGTCACTGTCACCTCAGCTCGATGGAGTCTTCCACTATTACCTCTTACCTGTGAGCAGTTGTCTCCTGTTATCTGTGGAGATGCTTTCCAAGTACACAGTGTTTGCCAAAAATAACAGAGAGCACTGAAAGAATTCATATAGCATCCTATTTTTTTTTTTACAATGTAATATTATCAAAGTTCATACATTAGGATCTTATCAGTCCTCAAACTGAAGAATTCTAGAGGATAGCATATTTTGTCCTCTAGGTATGGATAAGTTGTGTTCTCTTTGTATCCATAAATCGACCTCATCACTCACTATGTATTTATGCCCTTCATTAAGCAAGATTACTTACCGAAGACAATGCTACCTGAACAGGGATCTAAAAACCAAGGTGTCTGCCAGGACTAGTGGTTCCCCACATTTATAAGCAATGGATATGCTGGCGACAAAGACTTCTTGTTTCTTAGCTTGAACAGGCGAATGGGTTGTGAATTCATTAAGTGCTACTCAAAAGGCTGTAAATTTAAATTTGATGAATTCATAATTCTTGGATTTTTACTGAATATTTTCCAGACAGTATTTCTGGATGGTTGCTCCAGGTCACCTGATCCTCAGGAGAAGTTATAGGACAGGTGGTAACAGGAGGGTTTAGCTTTTATATTCTTGATGATCCAATTTTTTACAGGGGCCGTCCCTATATATAACTCCCAGCTGCCTTGGGAACTCACTATTTAGACATGCTGACTTTCAACATCAACAGAATTTAGCTTTTCTTGCTCTGCACTTATGAATTGCTCTTGGTTGACTAACACGCTTTGAGCCATCACACCAGCCCTTAACTACATATTTAAATTTGTCATTTAAATAAGGAGCTTTGCTTACTAAGTTGGGAAATAATTAAAACGTATAGCATTGCAGATGATTATGCGTGGTCAATTATGTTTTCGTCTGTTGTGATATTATTTTTGACCAGTGTCAGACTTGTGTAGTAATCTAGGGATGCAGTATAGTAGCATACTTTGGTTCAAAGTTGACCGATTTGTGGGGACATAAGGAGGATCTGTGTGCTAACTCAAATAGTCTGATAAACGGTCTACCATAAAGAACTTAATGCGAGGGACTACAATAAAGGCTCAACCATCGGAGGGTATGCGGTGGCGCACACTATTGCTGGGATACAGGTAAAGAGGATGGATTTCCGTCATCAACCCACATATGGCTCAATATATTTTTCATTGTTGGAAAAACCACTTCCTGCGCCAGTTAACAACCAATAGTAGTTCATATTTATCCTGTCATATTCCAAGAACTCTGTGAAACTCAAATCCTGCCATGTCTTTGGTTACAAGCTACAAAGGTTTTACTTAGTCATTCCCTGCTTTGCTTCAACTGAGTAAAGATTTACCTGATATATATTAAATCTAACTTATTTACAATGTTTACCACTTACCTTATGAGACCCTTTTGGTCTCGAAATACTGTGAGCAATCTTGGTAATTTGATTGATGAGTTGAGTACCTACTGATGGTAGCAATATGCACACATGCTTCATTCTACTACTCCTGTAGCTTTAATAGTCTAGAGGTAATATTGAAAGTAATTTACTGTCATCTATAGAAGGCAGTTCAAATGCTGTGGTGGTTAGAGCTGCCAATTTGGAAATTCTAGTATGAATACAAATGAGTTCTCCAAAGTCTTTCTAGCAATAACTTGATGGTACAGAAGAATTAGAAAGAGTAAGATTCTGAAAGGCACTCTTGGTCTGATAGCTCTATGCAAATGTTGCAAGTGGGAACAATTGTTCAGGAATAAAAGACAGACATACCATCCTTTGTCCTGACATTTTAGCTAAGTCAGTGCCAGAGACTAAAATGACAGTTTGTCAATGGTTAGATTTAATTTGTCTAATTAAACCCTTCCTATTTCTTCTAAAACATTGCTGAATTCTAAATATAAGCTGGGGGTACTGAACAGGTAAGCTAATGATAGCACTAAAAAAAGAGTTCAGGTTTAAATCATCCAATATTTTGATCAAGGTCTTTAAAAAGAAAAACCAGAAAAGTCCCTATTCCACTAAAAAAAAAAAATCACTTGGTATGCTTCTCAATTCTATCTTTAGCCTAAAAATGCATTAAACCCCTAAATCCATAGATGTAGTTCCTCTTGTTGATTCGATTTCAACTCAATGAGCTAATGATAGAGTCATGGAATGAATAAATCATGTAAACAGTAAAGTTACAAGCATTTCGATGTACATCTGGGTTGTTTTCAGTTCTTGTTTTTATGAGAATGCACAGAGATTCAATGAATCTTTGTACACATCTCCTGTGCCCATCTTGTTTCTCAAGAATAGACAACCATAAAAATGGGAAGAAATAAGTTGTAAGATGTGCAGAAGGATTTCAAACATATAAACTTTGAAAACTCAGAAGCATTATTTACGGTTGAACTTATTCATTCTGTAGAAGCTCCAAAGCGAACATAAAAATGGTCCTCACTACCATCACCATAGTGGACTCTAGGGGAGGGTAAAAGATGGGAATGCAACTTACCAGCATATATGGCAGTTTTATATTCCTTTAAAAAAATAATTATCCGTTAAATGGGGCAGATCTGAGTGGTGCTGGGACCAAAGAGGGGCCTTGATGGTGCTAGTGCCTGCATGCGGCTTGGTGCGGGCAGGAGTATTACCTGGGCAGGCATCTCCGGCCTCTGCCGCAGGTAGGAGACCGTGGGCGGGACAGTCTAGTGCCTTGTGTGCTAGACCCAGATGGGGGGCCGTTTAGGTGTCCATTGAGTGGCCTGCCACCTTTGTGTGAGGCGGGATAGTTACTGGGCAGACACATCGGCACAGACTTCTGCCGTCACCGGGTACCGAGGCCGTGGTGGCGGGATACCTAGTCCTCTTTTGTGCTGGACAGAGGGGCCAGTGCTAGTGGCCTGCCCCCTGGTGCGCGCGGTAATAGATACTGGCAGGCATCTGCCGCTTCTCTGCTTGCAATGTAGGCTTATTGTGAGGCAGGACTGTCCTTAGTCTCTTTGTGCGTAGGGACTTACAGAGCGCCGGTGTGGTGGCGCTCCGCACTGGCTGCGGGCGGGGGTAGTTACCACGGCAGGCATCTGCCGCCTCTGACCCAGGTAGAGCTGCCTCCGTGGGGAGACCGTCCTAGTCTCTTTATTGCTGGGACCAAGAGGGGCCGTATAGCTAGTGGCCTCACCTTGGTGCAGACGGGCGCCGCGCGGGCTTTAGTCAGGCATACCCCCCCGTAGATTGGTGAGAATCCAAGTGGTACCTTTCCTTGGAGAAAGAACCTTACAGAGCAAAATGAGAAGAGGGTTGCCAAAAATACGAAACTTAGACAAGTCAATACTCTATGAACAAGGAGGAGGAAAGGAAAAAAAAAAAAGAAAAAAAAAAAAAAACAGCTAAAGGAGGGAAGTAAAACCATCTCCCGTAACATAGTAAAAAGGTATTTTTGATCTGAACCACAAAAGGGAAGCCCAGCATCCAGAACACGACGCACTAGGGGACAACATGCGGAGAAAAGCTACAGGAAAATCCTGCTTCAAGCGCTACCAAACCAGTATGAGATAGCTACAATGGAAACCCCATGGAGGAGACACAAAGAACAGATCTTAGAGAAACACTTATTGCAGACCTATGCAGAAAATTAAAGAACATAAAGAGAATTCAGAGAACTAAAGAGGGAAAAATGAAAAACTCAAAAACATGACTAGAGGGATACATCGACAACCATCAGAAAGACCACTATAAAAGTAACAGATTTGACTAAACTCCAGAAAAAACTTAGAATGAGGAAAAAATACAAGAAATACAGAGAACTGAAAGACGAGATAATGAAAACTCAAAAAGGACTCTAGAGGAGATACAAATGACAAATTTGTCGGAAGAAAGAAATAAAGGAACATTGACCGACCAAACTCCACAAAGAGAACTGTAGAGGAGAAAAAAAACAAAACTCCTGAAAGGAAGTCAGAACACTGAAAAAGGAAGCAACCAACGAAGTAAGGAGCAAAAAAATAGAAGATAAAACAAAATAAAAAATAAAAAAAAAAAAAAAAAAAGTTCAAAAAGGAAATGGAGGTAGTACTAAAGAAAACACAGGATAGAACGAAAAAGGAATTAGAGCACACATATAATCAAGAAGAAAGGAAAGAAAAAAAAAAAAAAAAAAAAAAAAAAAAAAAAAAAAAAAAAAAAAAAAAAAAAAAAAAAAAAAAAAAAAAAAAAAAAAAAAAAAAAAAAAAAAAGCTCAAATAAAGATTATGCAAATAAACTTTTATAAAATACGACAAAATGGGAACAATCAGGGAATGTGGTACACTATGAAAGATCAAACCTCTGCATTTTAGGAATAAAGGAAGGAGAAAAATATCAAGAAAAATAGGATTCATCAGACTCAACCCAGAATAATAGCCATGAAAAATTTTCCCCAAACTAAAAATCAGCCTACCAGACCCATACAAGAATACAATCAAGCACATAGGACTCAAATAGACAAGATCAGAAAAAAACACCCCACGCCATGAGGTCAATAAATTAAAAAGCTATTTGCCCCAAAACAGAGAACAGAAATTCTGAGAGCATACAAGAAAAGAAAAAACAAGTGCACATAATCAAAGGGAAACCCATCAGGAATCACAACTGACTTCTCGCCTCAAATCCATAAAGCAAGAAGAACATGGAGCAACATCCCCGGAGAGTGTTAAGGACTACGGATGCCAACCCAGAATACTTATACCCAGCAAAAATGTCGATTAAGTTGAAGGACTGAGAGAAAAATCTTCGATGACATAAACAAAATAAAACGATTGGGGATGGGGTTATGAATGATACCTATCTGGAAAATCCATACTCTCATTAATGATATACTGTTATATCAATTTCAATATGCTCGTAATGAGACAGGATCATATCTAATCCCTATATCATCTCGAATAATAATACTTAATCATAATAACATTAATACCTATGTAGGATGTCATTATAAGTCAGAACAGGAGTATCCAATGATATAATAGAGTGAAATTTGAGGGTTATCAACACTCTATCTCATAATAGTAGCGCTTAAATATAATGGTCTAAACTCCGCCCAATAAAAAGAGCATACACTCGGAATGGATTTAAGGAACAAAGCAACCATCTAGTATTCTGTTCTATCAAGGAAACCCATTCTCAGATCTCTTAAGATAGGCATCACATTAAGGGAAAGGGGATGAGAAGAAGAGTATTTCAAGCAAATGCTACCAAAAAAAAAGCTGTGCTTAATTCCAGAGTATAAGCACAAAATAACTTCCCACAACCAAAGAAAGAAATCTATATAAATGATGATCGATGAAGAGGGCCATACATCTTTATCAAAGGAACAATCCACATGATTGAAGATTTCACAATCAAACATATATGCACCAAACCCTGGATCACCAAACTTTAATAAAAAAAATCCCTCCAGGATCTCAAAGGCACAGATTAACCCCAGCGCACATACTAGGGGATTTCATTACCCCATTAAGTCCCCTAGACAGATCCAACAGGACAAAGGATAAACAGAGATTACATCTGAACTAAATGACACAATCACCAAATGGACCTTCACAGACATCGTTACGATTATTCACCCAAAACACCAGAGAATACATTCTACTCAATACTTTCTACTCAGCACCAAATGGAACATTCTCCAAAATAGACCATATAACTGGGACTACTGGAAAACAGGAAAAAACTCAACAAATAGAAAAATATTGAAATAATCTCATGCATTTAATCAACCACGGTGCAATAAAACTCATTAGCAACACCAGAATTAAACCACTACAAACTACAGGAACACATGAGAGACTAAAACAACACCCTCCTGAATAATGAGTGGGTCAAGGAGAAATAAATAAAAGAAATAAAAACATTCCTGGAACTGGAACTGAATGACAATGATAAAACAACACAGCAAAACTATGGGACACTTTAAAAGCAAATCCTAAGAGGGAAGTTTATAGCTCATAAGTGCCCTACATTAAAAAAAACCAGAAAGAACACAAGTGAATGTCTAACACTGCAACTAAAAATACTATGAAGAGACAACAACAAATGAACCCTAAACGGAGCAGACAAGAAAGAAATAACAAAATCAGAGCAGAGATCAATGAAAATAGAGAAACAAAGAAAACCAGACAAAAAAATCAATGAATCCAAAGTTGGCTCTTTGAGAGAATAAATAAGATAGACTGACCTCTAGACCAGTGAACCAAAAGAAAGAGGGAACAACTCCAAATCATAGAATCTGTGACGAAAGAGGGAATATAACAACAGACAATGAAAAGATTCAAACAATTATAACGGGACTACTTCAAAAACTTAGATTCTACTAAGTTTGAAAACCTAGAGGAAATGGATGAAATATCTGAAATCCTGGGAATCACCAAAGCTCAACAACCAAGAAGAGATCGACTCGGGTAACGACCAATAGTACAGGAAGAAATCGAAGATGTAATAAGCAGAGAGCCTCCCAACCAAAAAATGCCATGCCCAGACGGTTTCACTGCAGAATTCTATAATATATTTCATAAAGACTTACAACATTACTACTTAAATTGTTCAGAGGGACAACGAGGGACTTCTCCCAGAATCCTTCTATGAACCAGCATTAAGCTATACCGAAACGCCAGGGGAAGATACAACCAAAAGGAGAACCTATAGAGACCATCTCCCTAATGAACACAATGCAAATTCTAAACATGATTCTGGCAAACCGCATACAAACTCACATCAAAAAAATCATCCATCATGAACAATTGGATTCATACCAGAGATGCAGGTATGGTTCAACATACAAAATGCAATAAACATCATCAACATATCAATTGATTGAAGACAAAAACCACACCATCATCTCAATTGATGCTGAAAAGCCCTTTGACAAAATCCAGCAGCCTTTCATGTTTAAAGTCCTGGAGTGAATTGGTCTGAAGGGGCATTCCTACAATGTAAGTGCAAAGCCATATACAGAGAACCCTGAACCAATATCATCCTAAATGGGAATGACAGAAGCATTTCCCTAAAGGTAGGAACATCGGGCAAGCTGCCCCCTGTCACCACTCCTTTTCAAAATAGTGTTTGTGAAAACCCTTGCCAGGGCAATAAGGCAAGAAAGGAATTAAAGTGAGTTGCGAGGGAAAAAGGAAGTCAAGCTATCCCTTTTTTTTTTTTTTTGTTTGTTTGTTTACTTAAGGGATGGTAAGAACTTCTAGGAGTTTCAGGAAACTCCTAGAAACGAGTAAGAGCTATGGGGGAGTGCAGATACAAAATAAATCTAGGAAAAATCAGTAGCCTTTCTTTACACCAACAACAAGCAACTGAAGAAAGACTACAAGGAGCCCTTCCCACACACAATAACCACAAAGAACATAAAATAAATTCCTAGGAACAAACTTAGCCAAGGACACCAAGGATCTCTACAACTAAAAATTTTAAACCCCTGAAAGTAAATGAGAAGACACAACCATAATATGGACAAACCATCCCATTCTCATTGATTTTTAAAAAAAAATATAGTAAAATGTGCATCCTACCCAAACTAGTGTAAATTTTAATGCAATCCAATCACTCAAATCCCCAAGAATTCTTCACAGGCAGTGGAAAAAAAAGTCCTCAATTTCATTTGGAAAAACAAAAGAAAACCCCGAATATAGCCAAAGCAACGCCGATGAGAAAGAAAGAAATACAGGGGGGATCGCGATACCAGATATATCAACTATCGACAGGGCTAATAGTCATAAAAAACAGCCTGGTACTAGGCACAAAAATAGACCAGTTGACCAGTGGAAAAACTGAAGAGCCGAAATCGAGCTCTTACATTCATGCATTCAGCCTTCTCTTATTTGACAAGGGGGGCCAAGAAGACACAATGAGGAAAGACAGCATCTTCAGAAGTGGTGGTGGCAAAATTGGATCACCACTGCAGAACATGAACTTAAACCACTACCCGTCTCTCACCCTGTACAAAATTCGATTCCAGATGGATCAAAAACGTCAACGTGAAACCCCAAACTCTGGAGGTGATAGAAGAGAAGCTTGGCAGCAGATTATAAGACATAGTTGTAGGAAGACTTTCTAAATCTTTTTTAGACAGCAGCTGCACAAGGAAATAAGATCAAAAATTGACAAAATGGGATCTCCTTAACCTCAAAAGCTTCTGATCCCCACCCCAACAATCAAGGAAGTGAGAGGAAAACCCACAGAGTGGGAGAAACCTTCACTGCAGACAAGCTGACAAAGCATTAATCTCCAGATTATACAGCTACTCAAAACAAAGAAGAAAGAGAAACAAATGAAAACACTCAAAAGATGGAGCAAGATCTGAATAGAGACTTACAGCGGAGGAAATAGAGATGGCCGAGAAACATCTTAAAGTGTTCAGCTCTCTGAATAATTAAGGAAATGCAAATTAAAACCACTTTAAGATATCACCTTACTCCAATGAAGACTGGCTAGGATCAAGAGCACAAATGATACCAAGTGCTGGAAGAGGTTGGAGAAAGGTGAACACTCATCCATTGGTGGTTGGGAATGTAACTTGTACATCCACTATGAACAGTGTGGAGAACCTTATAAGACTCAAAATGAGCTTGCCATTTTGACCCAGTCATACCACTCCTGGGTATAGACCCCAAAGACACATCTTACTGCAAAGATAACATGCACAGCTTGTTTATTGCACTCTGCTGTTCACAATAGCAAAAAGCTGGAACGCATCCCAGGTGCCACTCAACTGACGAGTGGATAGAGAAAATGGGTACATGTATAAAATGAGTTCTATGCAGAAAACGGTAAAGAGGGACACGTCATGAACTTTTGCAGGTAAATGGATGAGCTGGAAGACATTATGTTAAGTAGAAGTAACACAGTCCCAGAAGAAACAAACGACAAATGTGTCCCCTCATATGTGATGCTAGTACCAATACCCAGATATAAAAATTTCTCATGGAGAGGGATGCAGAGTAAAAACACAACAGAGAAAGACTGCATCGAAAAATGGACCGAATGAGTGAATATGGGAAGGGGGTAGAGGGTGGGTGAGGGACACTGGAGTATATTCGATTAATGCAGAGTTTAATGGACATGAGTTCAACAGTGACCAGTTTTGCCTAGACACTGTCTACAGGATACGGGGTGTTTTATAACTTAGTAAAAGTAAATATGTGTATATTAAACAACAGCGGTTTACAGACGCGGATAAAAAAAAACGGTAATGCCTCCGAGTTAAATGGAGATAGAATTCACTGTTGTAACAACTATTATAGTGGATCCTGATGAAACTTACTTTCTATGTGCCACAAAGGTTTTGATATGACTTTCTTGCTCCCCCCCAGAACAAGAGAATATGACGATGATGGGGTTTCTCTCCAACTGTAAATTGGAGACAACGATTATAGAGGTAACTCTTATAAAAGCTGGTAAACTGAACTGCCTTTTATGGAAAAGAGACATAGAACTGTGAAAAGGAATTACTCTCTGTTCAGAACCAAATATAACGCGAAAGTAACTTAAACTATGCGCTTAATCAAAATATATCATACAGAGCTCTGACATCAGTAATGGATTATTCCACCAGGGAGATGTTGGCCAGGGGATCTAAGGTCCCACAAAAGTAAGGCTCCTTGCCTCCAAACTTGGATACCCTTCAGGAAGAGAGGCGATAGGCCCTGCTGCTGCAGACCTGATGTTAACATGGACAAGATGCATTGAGACCACACATGCACGTGTACAGATCGCCCCTGGAATGCAAGAGAGTGTTACCAAGGGCCACTAAACCAACAAAACAAATACGGGTCTCCTTGGCGTCCAGAAGACTCCACCGTCAGCACCAGCTACACCTCACCTGCCTGGAAAGAATGGGCAGCAGAGGCAGCCATATGCCTGTAATATCCCAAATCTAATTTGCTTTTGGCTCTCTACTTGGAGGAATGACCCATGGCTGATCCACAAGCTTACATTCTCTACAGTTTAGGAGATATCATAAGCCACAATAAGACCCCGTCATATTTAACGGGAAAAATGTAGTTTCGTGGATCAACAGCGCATCTAAACATATAGGTTATAACAAAGTAACCTACCAGAACTATTAATGAATGCTGTTTAAACACTATATATCTAATTGCTTGTTTTCATTAGTAGATCGAAAGGTTATTCCTGGACAGACCTGTCGCCCATGAAAGGAAACAGCCAGAATTAGCCAGAATCCAAGACAAAAGCTCAGAGAGAGTGGACTGTTCTGCCATCTCATCCACTTGTGCCCCTTTTCTAAGCCCAGGGAGAATCGGCGGAAGAGGGGGCATGATAGAAATGTAAGGGCTGCGATGGGGGGTAAGGGTGAAACTAACAGCAATGTATTCCCTGGACCCTCATTTGATTAACCTGATTGAACATACAACCCGCCAACGACCCCCGCTGGAAGGTGGGGCCGTGTGGTGTTTGGGCACAAAGCCTGCAAATTGGTTATACATGGAAGGAATGCTGGTACTCATGGATTATCACTTATAGCATAAAAAATGGAAAAAAAAAACTTTGGCTGAGAGAGATATGAAGGACAGTCATGGCAGAATGCAGATCTCGGTTGGGGTGGGGTTGTGTTGAAGTGAAGGGGAGATATGCCTGAACTTACTTTGACAATTATGTATGAAATTCACAAAGAGTCAATACCACCACTGTTGCGCAATCCACAACTCTCTCACGCAGCAGAGGCCCTTCTGTCTCCATCTGCTGTGTGGTGACGATGATTATGGAGACTTCCTTTTTCTTGTATACTTTAAAAGTATACTTAAAATGTTTCATAAGCACTACTTAAAGTTATGTGGTACTATTTTTTTAAAAGGGAAATCTTGTATGTGCTGTAAAATATTAGAGTTATTGACAGAGTGTCTTTCGTGTGTAGATCTAGGTACACATGTGTACATAGCCTGTAAGGCAAACCAGCTGTGGAAAAAACTATCAAACCTCCACACAGCAGGCGGGTCATCCTATCCTAACCCACTAAGGTCAGGGACTCTCTGGAGGAATGGTCTAGAAAGGAGAGTGTTCAGGTAGCTGACATAGATAGGACAACCCGCCATCCATCTTAGTGTGTACTGGTTTCAAGTACACACAGGATTCAAGACCCTTGTGTAGGAAAGACAGAATGGGGTCTTTTCATTCCATATCAATTCAGAATGGAATCAGAGATAAGCCACATAATAAACCAGAGCTGAAGAAACTCAAGAGAGGAAGGCCAAGCTGTGGGGTGAGACTTCGGAAAAGACTCAATGACAAGTAACTACCCATATATTTATTCCTTCCAGAGCACTGAGCCTCAGTGTCTCTCTCTCTCTCTCGTCTCTCTCTCTCCTCTCTCTCTCTCGCCTCCGCAGGCATAGAAAGCTATCTAGGGAAAAACTAGCCCCTACTGGGTGAATAGTATCAATGCAACTGCAATAGCTGGCCATTTGTTCCCTGCTTCCCAAAGCTGCCCTGTACTTTGAAACGTTTACTTCTGTATACATTTGCAGTGAAGCTTCCAGATGGTCATCCCATGTCTTCCTGCCAGCTCCTGCACATGCCAGTTTGTGGTTCTCCTTTTATTCAAATTAAATACCTCACAGTCATTCAGAAACTAAGCCTTATGCTGCTCCCTCTTCCTGCTGTCAGAGCAGTTAATTAGCTCTTGGCAGGCCTTACATTCTAAAGAGCTGGGAAGGATGGCTTGTAATTTGCACTGAAGTGCAGCAAGTTCCTTCATATAAATGTGGTTAAAAGTCTATTGTTTGGTATTTGTCAATTTCTACACCATCTAGATTTTCATTTATTCGGCAGTAATAGAAAATCTTATTTGTTGCACATTCCTGAACCTCGAGCCATCATCATTTCTTACCATGAACAAAGGAGGACTGTAAAAACCCGAGGAAAAACGTAAAAAGGAAAATGGGATCTTATTGAAGCAAAAAGCCCTATAAAATCTGAAAAGGGCTTTTCTGTGGAAGACCTAAACCATAAAATTGATTCTTACTGCCACTGTTTCTTTTAAAGGGGTCAAAACGGGCAACTTACAGACAATCTTTCCTATTCACCGTTGTCAGCAAAGCAAACTCCATTCCTGTGAGGTTGATACTCAGCGTCCTCATGGTTTTGAGCTTCATAACTTTCTCTGATCAGCTCTCTGACTACTGATCAGCATACACATGAGGTAGTAATTTTTGAACATCCCAATCCTTGCTTATTAAGGGGTAACTCGATCTTTACTTCTTGAACCATTTTCTTTATTCTGTTATTGGTCTCCTTTCAGGCAAAAACTCAGAAAGTTAAAATGCAATAGGCTCAGCTAAATTTGTATTTCAATAAAAGTTTTTTTTATTTTTTTTTTATTTTTTATCATATTAATGTATTGCTTCCAACATATGTAACTTTTCTGTAAGTTCACCTGGTGTTTTTCAATTTATTACAGGTCAGAATAGAATTGTTGGCGCCCTTTAACTGAGTTATGGACTATATAGTTAGCCACCCATTTGTTTGCTGGTGAATTGGACTGGGTCCTCCTTTAGATGCAGCAGTGCTTTTAACGCATTAACCCATTTTGCCATCCTTCCAATTAAAAAGGTTTTTAAATTTGTATCTCACCATGGCTCTGTTTTGATCCCAATTGTTCCCAAAGTCATGGTGGTTAGCACTCTCCCACAGTTGGAGACACAAACAGTGTCTGCTGGATTATAGGAAAAAGGGAAAAGACAGCCACCTGCGGCTACCTGCCAACTTCACAGACTAGCGGCTGATACCGTTTCTCTAGCCCATCTGTTAGCATCTAACACCTGCACCAGGCAGTGACCCATTCACCCACTGCTGGACCTCTCAGAATGACGCTTGATCAGCACTCCTCAGTCTATGTACGCCCACACAGACTCACCACTCACACCAGTCATTGTGCTGTTGGCTCTGATGCTGGACTTCAAAGGCTGGCACTAGACTGGTTCTCTCCAGCCAGGCTTCTTACTAAACTAGCACGCACACACATCCTGATGGGCTTAATTACACATGGTGAAAAATAACGGACGGAATCTCGTCACATGGTCATTCTTTATATAGACAAAATGATATCATCTCAGTCAATCCTAAACCTCTGCCTCACACCCCATGTATACATCACTCGTAGTGTTTCACGACACATCATGTGTTTGGGTCATGAGGGAGTCACAAGTTGATAAAAACCATTCTCACCTAGGGGCAGAATCAGGTAAGAACCACAGACAGGAAATTTAAAACAATAAAGCCACAGGTTGCCTGCCTCTACCTACAACCATGTTTAAAAGATTGGCACTACTTAGCGGTGCTGCTGGGAGATGGCAGACCATTTAGGAGGTGGAGTCCTCTAGGAGGTGTTGAGCTGACTGGGGACATGCCTTTGAGATCTAGTCGCTTTATTTACTCTTCTGCTCCATTATGTGCTGTCTACCATAATATGCTCATCAAGTAACACAGATTAACTTTAACCCCATGGACAGAACCCTGCAGAAACTTTTTCCTTTATTAGTTGATTTATCTCATGTATTTATTAGAGAAATGGAAGCTATCACTTCATGAACTATCTGGGGTGGTTTTTGTTGTTGTTGTTGCGTGTTTGGGATGAGGGTCTCCTGTAGCCCCAAGCTGGCCTGGAAACTCAACATGGTGGACTGAGCCAGCCGTGAATTCACAGAGATCCCTTTCCATCTGCCTCCAGAATGTGGGATTAAAGGCATGCATCACCATCCCCAACCATCTGGGATGTACTTTTACTAAAATGTTTCTTATATATTGTAAGATCAGGCTTCGCAGGTGACTTGTGTCTGGCAGTTGTGCTTCCCTCTCTAACTCTTCTGTGATCACTGTCTTCATCCACTACTGTCACTGGCAGTTCCTGATGACTGTTGCTAGTTGGAAACAACTGGTGTTCTCCACATTCTACTTCCAGTGAGAAAACAGAGCACAGTGTCTTCATTCATGCATTAAAAAATCCAGATATACAAGCAAATTAAAGTAACTTAAACTCTCTTAAAGGCATTGAAGAGCTGCAAACACAAAAAAAAGTCTTAAAGTACTAAAAATCAGTAGGGCAAGTTGAGGAAGAGGAGAGAGTCCTAAGGCTGTTCATGTGCTTAGGTGGCCCAGAGGAGAGGCCCCAGCTATAGAAAGACAGGCTCTGTTATATTTGGATCTGACGGAGTCTAGCAATCCCTTCTCATGACAACTTTCACTAAATCACAGAGCTCTGAGAGCTGGAGTACAAAGTGTCCAAAGACCTCATGGGACAGGTAGGTGCCAAAAAAATAGTGACACAAATGCCAATGTCTAAGAAGTAAGACAGGGAGCATTAAAAAATGAAGCTAATAGAGAGGGAATAAGAGGAAAAACAGGAAACATAGGAAGTAGAAAAGGGGGGGGGGAGAAGAAGAGAGGGGGGGGGAAAAAAGGAGGAGAAGGAAGGGGGGAACGGAAAAAAGAAGGGGGAGGAATTAAAAATCGCGTTACCTATTTTTTAGTATTAGTTGGGGAAGATGTTTTTGGTCTGCGAACAATGACCACTAAATCTACGGCTGTTATAATATTCAACTTTCGTGAGTTTGTGTTCTATCTTCTTCACTTGTGTATATCGTTTAGCGCACGGAAAACTCGACTGGCCAAAACTAATACAAACCAACCAACAGGTCATTTAATTATGTAAAAATATTTTCAGGTAAACAAGGAATGAGATCAGTGGTTGCCTACAGAGTCATACTACCAAAAATCTGGAGTTTTTCAGGCTCAAGTGTTGTGATATCAGACATAAATTAGACCTACAATAAGAAATAGTAAGCCCTAATATTTTGGGAAATGGAAGAGTAAATACAAAATATTATTGTGGGTTGCAACTTGTAAAGAAAATGAAAATAATTGAACATTATGTACGTAAATAATAATCATCAATTCAAGATAGTTCATGACAAATCAGGAATGTATTCTACAGTTTCTTATAGAAATGACCATGAAAATTATATCATAGCTAGGAAAAAAAAAGCCCCAGAACAGCATGCGAGAAATAGGTTTAATGGTTTTATTGAGTTCTTGGGTATTTCATGTAATAGAATTTAACCAAATTTAGACACATATTGTCTGTGTGTGAGCAGCTGTGAAACTCTGTAATAGCCTCCTTAGCTACCTTTCCTATTGCTGGGATGATAAGAATACTGACAAAAAAACAACTTCAAGCAGAACTGGTTTATTCTGAGGCAGCTGGTCACGAGTCACGGGTCGGGAAGCAGGAAGCAATGATTACCAGTGCTTAACTTAGTTTCTCTGTTTCATTCCGTCCATTCAATGGTGTCACTCACAGTTAAAGATTGGCCTTCCCCCTTCAACTCACATAAGTTGGATAACCCTTCACGAATCTGCCTGGAACCAGGTAAATCTAGATCCTGTCAAGTTTTCAGTCATTACTAACCATAATCTATTGCACACCTCAGTAGCATTCTCATCTTTGTGATAAACTACTTTCCTTTTCAAAAATGTGTAGAAATTACAATGGTTCCAACTTCTAGAGGCTACTACTCACCCCTATCCTCTCGGGACCCCCTGTGAGTCTCCAAAGGTATTTTTTGACTGTGCCTTTATGGTCGTTTCTGTTTGTGATTATTCTATGCCATGTATGTTGCCTATTTACTGGTACAATTAATCCAATGCTTTTTAGTATATGTATGGAGTGTTGAACCACTGCTATTGCCTACATTTGTAATATTCCATCATTCCTAGAGAAGTCTGTACTGACGAGGCCTCTAGGACTCATCTCTTATCACTCTTCTTGGTAACTTCAGGGTCCAGTCAACCAAGTGATCTAGTATCCCTAGATCTTGACAAAGCTCCAGCTACACATGTGAAGGATTATCTAGACTAGGTTAGCGTCATGAACGCCTGTGAAGCATTATCTAGATGAGGTTAATTAAGGTTAATTAAGAGTTTTGTGTTAACTCAGGTTGATTCAAGTTGGAAAAATCCTTGCTAAATGCATGCACACATTTCAATCTAATTAATATAAAGCAGAGAGAGTAACGGCTAAGCAGAAGTACAAAAAAGTGTGAAATGAATTAGCTTTGTATTGCTGTGAATTTAGCTAAAGTTTAGGGAGCTCAGTTTCCCTCTTTGAAATAGCACATTCTTCCAGAGGTGATAATGAGAATAAAGTGAACAAAGCACATAAATTATTTGGAAAACATGGACAGAGTGGGCACTCATGCCATGGTAATTATTTCTCTCATTATAGTTCATAGTGGGCATTTCAGGTCAGGGTTGTGTGACGACAAATGTGTAACGTTTTGTGGTTCAGTTTACTGTCAAGTAAGAAGCCTTAAGTTTTACAGCCAGAGCATTTATTTCAAGAGAATGTTGCCAACGAGAAGTAGATATATGAATGTACCAGAGGAAGTGGCAGGATAGTAAATTGTTCATCTTGGTCAAACGGAATTTAGAAAAGTTGAAGCTGCATTTTTGAAACTATTGTCATAGATGCAGTGGCTACAAGCATGTATTGTTTGTTGTTAAGAATTGTTCCTAACACACGCATGCTATGCACTTACTATTTTCTGGTTCTATAGTAATTCATTGCATTGTGCCCTTGTACAAACCACTTTGTGGGGATTTATTATCATTTTCTTACTCCATCCCTTTGTCGCTGACTCTTGTTTCAACAATAATGCACTGCTTTTCTCTGGCAATATGAAAGGGTTACAGGAATTTTCAAGTGAATTGTTAGGCTAAGATGGGGAAATGAGTGGCTAGGGAGAAGGCTGTGACTTTAAGATGAAAGGAGATGCGGTTTGACTACAAATGTAGAATCCGCTTTGATGAGGGAAAGGCCGGACAGGTACAAGAGCACTCTAGGGAAACTTGGAGGCCTGCAGGGCAGAAGGAAACATCAGTGCAGGAAGTGTTCCTGCAGAGAGATGGGGAGGAGGCAGCAGGTGGAAATATTAAGAGTATCTATCATGAGGAAAAAACAGCATGCAACCTAGCCAGGTGAGGGTGCTGGCTCCTTGCTAGGCTTGGAGTGAAGGTAGTGATTAGGTTCACACACCACACATGCACACACACATGGCACACACACACAGACACACAGACACACACTGTGCGCACGCGCGCACTCACACAAACTTGTATCTTGTGGAAAGCCTTTCCAAAGACAGGAACATGCTTTTTCTACAAGTCTTGAGCTTGAAACCGTGTAAGTGGGAGTGAGCTGTGCCCCCCCCCCCCCCCCCCCCCGCTTCAAGGATTTCCTCTTCAGGGCCAGCACTGCAGAGGCTGCTTTTTCATTGATTCAGGGCTCCCCAAGGGCACTGGTGCTCTCTCTTCCTGGCCCCAGAGCCCAGGAAACCATCCATTCACAGGGAGGTTTCTTATAACTTCTCTTTTATACTTACATATATTGAGCTTCCTTGGGTGACAGAAATAGTATTGCTGGACAAGAGCGCTTACTTTATTACATGAAGGAGGCTCCAAGGAAAGAAATATTTCAGGACCTCAAAAGGAACACCCAGAAAAGAAAACGGAAAAGAGAAGTTCAGCCAGGAACACAGAAGGAATAGTGATTCCCAACCAAACCAAATGAACAAGGCCAGAGTGCAAGGGGAACGAAGAGGGATAATGTTATGGGATGCATGGCAGAGAAGCAGAGGCTACCTAAAAAACCATCTAACATCTGTGACCTGAAATTAATACATGTTTATCAGGTTCAATGGAGGCATCTGAAAGGACAGTTCTAAAATCCTCAGCATTATGTGTTTTCACAGCAAACCATGAAGTCTGGAAATTGACAAAGAGTGAAAGGTAGGGATTCCTATGTTTGTTACTGTGTGGGAAATAAGGAAAAGAACAGGAAATAGCCAGACTTTTGTAGCATCATATCTGTTACTCGACATGCTCAGGAGGTCTGAAGCAATTATTCCTCAAAAAAAGGAAAACAATTTAAAAAGCAGCTTAAAAATAAAGTCATGCTGTGAGCTTTGGGGAAAACCAAAAATCCTGTGAAAAGTGGATTATAGGGGAAAAAAGAAGAAGAAGTCACTATCAGAGGAAATACAGTTCAAATGCAAGATTGGAAAATCTTGAGCTGTTGGAAAAGAAACATCCATATTTCACTCTTGTAAGTAAATTAAAAGTGCATATGTTATTGAGGCAAATATTGGAGGATTTAGAGGGAATAACTTGCATGAAAGTACAGCTGAAAAGACAAAAAAAAAGCCGGGCGTGGTGGCGCATGCCTTTAATCCTAGCACTTGGGAGGCAGAGGCAGGCGGATCTTTGTGAGTTCAAGGCCAGCCTGGTCTACAGAGTGAGTTCCAGGACAGCTGGGGCTACAGGGAGACCCTGTCTCAAAAAGACAAAAAAAAGCAGACATACAACACACACAAAAAACACATACAAATCAAAAAACAGAAGCGTTATGACTCCAATATGCACGGAGAAGCAAATAAGGAGCCAATCAGCATGTTCGCTAACAACTCAACGCAAAATCCTCAACTCAAAGATTATCTATTAAAAGCATCTCACTGACCTAATCCTCACACGGCATATGTACGATAGCGTGTTGAGTCCACGTAGAGCGCTAGCTTTGACCTCCGATCGCAGGACACCTCATCACCGGCAACAATCACACTGACGTAGATTCTCCTCTTCAAAGTATAGTATAAAACATATCTTTCCTATTGCACAAACACTATATATTCCGTAAGACCACGTAATAGTACTCAAGCCCACGCTCTAATGCTCTGCACATCCAGAACAAATGACTAGCTGGCTAACGCTGCAATTTATGCTGATCTTTCTTGAGCAGAACTTGAATATACATTCCGTAAGAGCTTTCGTCATCTAGATCATAACTTTAAGGATTCAAGCCCTTAGTTGCCATCAAAGACATGACTTTTCCTCTCAAATGCATTAAACTTATACTTGTGGAAAGTCTGGAATAAAAGAAGCAGGACATGACCCAAGAACATAGCTGCCTAGACCCTGAACCACGACTTAATGCCATCTGAGCACAATTGATTTAGCCCTTCCCATATACTACCGCTTCATTTCCCAGCTACAATAGGTAGAGACTATCTAGAGTCTTATGAAGCAAGCGACATCCATGACTATGAGCATATGGAATGCACACCAAAGAATCTGAGCTTGTGCACTCAGATATGATAAATGACTCTCAGACTGATGACGCATTAGATGAATGTATTCTAAACACGCGCTACTAACCCAACTTACCTTAATAAACGTATGTTGCAAAATGAGGTGGCATCGGACTGTGCACTATTCCAGAGCATGGCACAAGCCCTCTAGACGTGCTTAATCATTAAGTCCATGAATGCATTCATGACCCCACGTTCTGGATGTGCGCTTTCTCCTTTATTAACACAATAGATTTTTTGCACATTCTTGCACAATTAAAATACTGTGCAGAAGTAATCCATGCTGTCCGTCCTTAGATGAGAGGGCTTCGTCTTTGTCAGCTGTGCTAGACTAGTTATCTGCAATTTGTATCTATAAGTTGTAGTGATGTATGACCATAGATGCCACTTGTCTCCCGCCAGTGATAAGCCTCTTACGATCGCTATCCGGCTGTTGTGACAATGCGCCGGAGGTGCAGACCGAGGGGTCTTGATGAAGGCCACTTTCCCCTGACTACTCTGCGTCTAAAACTGCCGCAGTGTTCTAATAGCACTGGTCTCTAATAGTAGTTCTGAGAGAATATCGTTTTCTCTGACATCTGAGAGGAATCGGAAACAGTGCTGGGTTCTCTCGCCTAAGAGATGCAGTTATTGGCAGCCTCTTTATAATCGCTATGTCCTGACCATGTATCTCATCTCTACTTCCTACTGCGGCAGCCCATGGGACGAGCTCTAAAACCTTAGGTATTACTACGAAACTCACCACTAAAAGTGTATAGAATAAAACGTATCGAAGGCGAAAGACCACTAACGCTCAGAGGAAACAGCAGATGCGATATAACAGAATCTAGAGACAGAGAGTGTTATAGATAGCGACATCACAAGAGAGAAAAGAATAAATGATCTTTACAAAAAATATTAATAAAGGACCTCTTATTACCACGATAATGAGAAGATCCAAGCAAAAGCCCTCTGCCAGATTGAAGCGTAAGATTCCATTGCAACAAAGTGGGCATTATATGATTACACAACCATACTGCGAGAGAGGAATTCTAGAGGAAGGCATGAGCAAGAGATTCCTGTGCTACAAAAGATGTATACACTTTCGACCAAGTGCCTATGCACCGAGGAAAACAAATATTGTGCTTTTCTGATACTAAATCTTATCCAGATATATCATCATTCTCGAATAGCTCTCAACCAGACTGCCCCTGCACCGAGAGCCACACCAGTCTGTACCGGTAGGCTCCTCGTGGAAAGCCTCAGCAGTCCTTGCTAGTATCCCGAGAAGGCAACCACAGATGCACTGGGGTGAGTCAGAGCTTATTCAAGGTCCTCAGTTATATGAATAAATTCTAGTAATAAGAAGACGAGCCTGCTTATTGATATTTGGTCTTTCAGACATCGTTTTTCAGTTCAACTTAGACATATCCCCCTTTCCTCCCCTCCCCCACTCCATATCATGCATTCTGCCATTAACGCTCTGCATCTTCTCTCAGCCTTTTATGTTTAGGAATTCACATTTTCCTCCTTTAATTTTATATTACTCTAAAATATGAATGCATACTTTCCACCCATATTACAGAGTCTGAAAATAGGTGGGAGGTCTATTCTAGAGTCTGTTAAGAGATTCACATTATAACAAACATAGTTGCTTTCAGATTAAACAAATATAACAAAATGTTGTTCAGCTTGCCTTTCCTTCAACTGGGGATTGGTGTTAGCATCCAAAAATGATGAAAACATTTGTCCTTTATTTTTCTAGGACTGTGTTATTCCACTCAGCATAATGCTTTTAGGGTCCAACCATTTACCTCCAAAGGTCATGATGTCATCTTTCTTTATCACTGAATAATACTGCATTGTGTAGATGTACCACATTTTGTCATCCACTTGTCTGTGAGGGGCATTTGGGTTGGTTCCAGCTCTCTTCACTATTGTGAAGATGCTGGAAATAAAACCTGGAATTGCGTATGTATCTTTTGCAGTGTGGGATGAGTCATTTTGTCATCAGCCTGTCTAGAACACAAGCAAGTTTAAAAAATTGCGGGTTCAGTCCTGCTAAATGGAGTTAATCTAATTTCCACGTGTCTCAAGTTGAGTATGCGACAAGCCAGTTATTCTATGACACACTGCGACGGCAGTAGTTAGCAAAGGTCTGTCCCGTCCTACAAGTATGGGACAATATGTAGAATGGAAGGCACTTTGGCATGATGTCTGTCAGGCACAAGCCCCCTCTAATGCTACAGCTGGAGACGANAAAAAAAAAAAAAAAAGTGATTTGGGGGCTTAATTGTGTTGGAAAGGAATACTGTCGAATGGAGGTACAACTTAAGAAAGACGTTGAAACATTGTTTGAGTAAACATAGACCACCATGACCTTCTAATAGTTTCCCGTGAAATCATTCAATTAAAGCAAATTCAAGCAGTTATTGAGCACCAGTGGTTCAAGAGAGGAAATGAACTGTCAGGGTTTTCTCTTTCATAGGACCAGACAAAAGCTGCCCACTTGATTGACTAAGCTAAGATTTAGATTTCAATCAACCTAGCTTCTGATATATATGATATATGCATATATATCATATACATATATTAATGGATATTTTTTGGTTTTATCACATTTTTATTTTATTTATAAAAGCAAGGGTATATTTATTTTATAAATATGGAAATATTATAAGCAAGAAAAAATATTACAGAATGCATGAGTGGAGGTGAGAAGACAGCGTGCAGGAGGTGATTGATTCTCTCCTTACACCATGTGGGTCCTGAGGATCAAACACAAGTTGGCAAGCACCTTTAGTCACTGAGCCATCTTGCTGGTTCTAAAAATATTGTTTTTTTTTTTTAATTTTACTGTTTTTTCAGCATTCATGCATGCATGAAGTTGCATTCGGGATCATGATGAGTAACACTGGGTAATTCTTTGAAGTATTTGGTCAGGTCATAATTTTTAGGTCCTTTCAGTTATGACCCATATGTCATTAGAGGTTATTTATTGCCATTGAGTATTCCAAAACATCCTAAAATCATTAAGTAACTCTATTCTGTGTAAAGGAAAACTAATGGTGAACAACAATCCTAGCTTCTTGGTGCTTTGAACAGTACGGGAAGAACACCTTTGATGACCAGGTTAATGGTAATCTAGAAAAGAAAAAAAAGATTATGAAACTCAGTTCTAGAAAATCAAGGAGGAAAGAGGAGGTAGGGGCAATTATTTGTGATTTCTCACAAACTAAAGTTTTATTTTCAATTGTGACTCTAAAGATTTTTCTGTGATTCCCTTATAGTAAATGCTTATAAAGCCGAGCCATCATGGGCTGGGGAACAGCTCCGTGGTAGAGTGCATGCTTAGCCTGCATATAGCCCTGTGTTCCATCTCTGACACTGGCTGGGATGGGGGTACAAACTAAGCAGTCATATTTGGAAATGGTTTGATAGTTTTAAAAATGCCTAATAGAATTAGTAGATGGTATCTCCTTTTTGCAGATTTCAAATATATTGATCTTTATACAAACAATAATAAAATTATGAGCTTTTTTAAATTTTATTCATGTTTTATGTGTATGAATGTACTGTCTGCATGCAGGTCTATGCACCTGTGTTGTGCAATGTGGCGGAGGTCAGAAGAGGGTGTCGGATTCCCCTGGAACTGGAGTCAAAGACAGCTCTCAGCAGTCGTGTGGGTGCTGGGGATCGAACCTGTGTCCTCTGTAAGAGCAGTTGGGGCTCTTAACCACTAGGCCATCTCTCCGGCCCCAAATTATGAGATTTTTGGATTTGGAGATAACTCTTGTAAATTAGCAATTGCGGAAGCATTTGGATGTAGCGTGAAAAACTAGGAAGAGGGTAAGATTGGGGCTGTGCATGTCAGCCATTTTCCAGATCACTCGCAAAGGGAAGTAGTATCAGATAATTTCTGTTTTTAAATGGTATTGTTTCCAGACACCATATCTAGTTGGATGTTTTTATTTAGCAATTTAGTTTGACAGAATGAAAGTCGTGAAAAGTTTAGTTCAGTCTACCTACTACTTTTAATTAAATTTCACAAAATAGAGAAAACAAAAATGTTAGTTATTTGAGATTGTTACTTTTCATATCTATGACGTGCATACTTGGGCATCTAGTACTTTCAAAATACAAGAACATATTTTATTATAAAATCAAATATATACTTACTAGAGAAATACAGAAATATAGTATAAGCAAGAAAAAAGAAGCACTTTTTTGTAGTCCTACTATTCAGTGTTAATCACTATTAAAACTGGAAATGAGGTGTTCACTCTATTTTATTGTGAAAATATACTTTTATTTTTAAAGGCTTATAATTTACTTACTTTGTAGCATTTCTCCAGTTTACAAATAATAAGAGTCCATTTTATTAAATATTTACTGATATAGTTAATGGTTACATATTTTATATGGCTGAACAATAATTTTTCCTTTCTCTTTTAAAATTTTATCTATTTATTATATGTTTGTGTTGCAACATGTGGGGGCATGTGTGGGGCATGTGCCATGGCAGTGGCATGGAGGTCAGAGGAACCTGTTCTTTCTGTCCACCTTTGCATGGATTGTGGGAATAGAACTCAAGCCATCAGTTTTGCATGGGAGACGGTTTATCTTCTGAGCTATCTCCCAGGCTCCCCCCCACCCCCGTTTTTTTCTTGGTTTTGAGTTCAAGCCCAGGCTGGCCTTGAACTCACAGTTCTCCTCTGTCAGCCTTCTGTGCTCTGTACTACCACCACACCTGATAATGATTTCAGATTTAATTTAAAATGAATTATTAAGTTAATTTATTAACTATATTTAATGTAAAAAAATATTAAGCCAGACAAAAATCCTCGAATAGATGGGATAGGTGATCTCCATCCAGTCCCTTCCCCAAACTGAGTCGCTATTGGCAGCGGCTCCAGCTGGATGCTACTGGGAGGTTTTGCATGCTCAGGTGGATGGCCCCACACCTGTGCTCATATAGGGAGAAGTAACTGGACTTAGTCGGTTAT
>VZQC01009555.1:1670126-1702436 GCA_009823505.1 Rhizomys pruinosus | reverse complement strand
AGACCGTTCTTAGCCGCCATGTGGGTGCTGGGGATCAAACCCAGGTCCTCTGCAAGAGCAGTCAGTGCCCTTAACTGCTAGGCTATCTCTCCAGCCCCTGAGTCTTTTTTTTTTAAAGTATGTGTTAATTCTTTTTTTATTATTATTTCTGTATGTGTATGAATGTACTGTCTGCATGTAGGTCTGTGCACCCGTGTCCTGCAATACCTCAGAGGTCAGAAGAGGGTGTCAGATTCCCCTGGAACTGGAGTTCTCCTGGAATCAGAGTTTCAGGTGGTTCTCAGCCACCATGTGGGTGCTGGGGATCGAACCCGGGTCCTCTGTAAGAGGGGTTGGCGCTCTTAACCACTAGGCCATCTCTCCAGCCCCTCATTTTGAGTCTTTTAAGAGTTCTCCACACTGCTTTCCATAGTGGCTGTATGAGTTTACATTCCCACCATCAGTGGGTGAGTGTTCCCCTTTCCCCACATCCTCTTCAGCATTTGGTATCACTTGTTTTCTTGATCCTAGCCAGTCTTATCAGAATGAAATGATAACTTCAAGTGGTTTTGATTTGCATTTCCTTTATCATTAGCAATGCTGAACACTTTTTAAGCTGTTTCTCAGCCATCTCTATTTCCTCATTTGTGAAGTCTCTGTTCAGCCCTTTACTCCATCTTTTCAGTAAGTCATTTGTTTTCTTCTTTGTTTTTTGAGTAGTTTATATATTCTGGAAATTAATGCTCTGTCAGATGTATCACTGGCTAAGGTTTCCTCCCACTCTGTGAGTTTTCTCTTCACTTCCCTGATTGTTTCTTTTGCTGTACAGAAGCTTTTGAGTTTAATGAGGTCCCACTTGTCAATTGTCGAACTTATTTCCTACGTAGCTGCTGTTTGATTTAGAAAGTCTTTTCCTACTCCTATGTCTTGTAGGTTGCTGCCAACTTTTTCTTCTATCACCTTTAGAGTTTTGGGTTTTATGTTGAGGTCTTTGATCCATTTGGAGTTGATTTTTGTACAGGGTGAGAGGTGGGGATTTAATTTTATTCTTCTACAAGTGGTGATCCAGTTTTTCCAGCACCATTTGCTGAAGATGCTGTCTTTCCTCCATTGTGTCTTCTTGGCCCCCTTGTCAAATATAAGGTGGCTGAAAGTGTGTGCTCAAGTTTGGATCTTCAATTTTGTTCCATTGGTCAGGTCTGTTTTTGTGCCAGTACCAAGCTGTTTTTATGACTATAGCCCTGTAGTATATTTTGAAGTCTGGTATAGAGATGCCCCCTGTATTGCTCTTTTCACTCAGGGTTGCTTTGGCCATTCGGGGTCTTTTGTTTTTCAATATTAAATTAAGGACTTTTTTTCCCAAGCCTGTGAAGAAACTCTTGGGGATTTTAATTGAGATTTTATTGAATCTGTATATTAATTTGGGTAGCAAGTTGCTTGCTCACCCCTCATGCTGGTCCCCTGTTCTCCAGCTGGTCTCACCGACCCCCTCCCCCCCACCAATCTCTGTGCAGAACAGGCCAATAATCCAATAATCCAACAATCTGCCTAGCCAAGCACCCAGCCCACACCTTGTGCTCTAGCTGGTCAGGCCAAAGCCCCCAATCTCTATGCCCCTGAGTCCCCTAGTGGCAACAGGCCCACCTGTGTTCTGGCTGGCTGAGTACCTTCACCCTGACAACTGCACAAGCCAACAATCCAATACCTCTTCTCTTAGTCTTATCAGACAATCTTGCCCTTGCATCTTGAGGTCTAAAACATCTTGTACACACAAGCTCAAGTGCTTCTCGGTCTTCATCATTTTCAGTGAAGATGGATGCCTTCTTTCAGCATTGATAATCCTCAAGCACATCCACATTTATTTAAAATAATTTATTTAATTTTTAAATTCACTTTCTTGGGGAGGAGTAGCAAATTGAGGCTCATAGCCACGGAGGCCAGATCATGAAGCACATCAGTGAATTCACCGTGGCTAATTCAAAGCCATTGGTCCAGATTATGTCCCTTTTACAAAAGTCACTCCTACACTTCATGAAGGGTTGTTGAATGTTTTCAAGCTATTTTTTCTGCATCTATCAAGATGATCCTATGGTTTATGTCCTTGAGTCCATTACTCTTATTGATTTTATATATATTAAACCATCATCACATCTGTGGACTGAAACCAATTTGACCACAGTGTGTGATCTTTTAAATTTGTTGTTGAATTCTGTTTACAGGGATTTTATCATATTGCATATTTGCCTACTAGAGAAATCTCTGGCTTTTTTTTCTCTTTCTTTCTTTCTTTCTTTCTTTCTTTCTTTCTTTCTTTCTTTCTTTCATCTTTTTGAGAGAGGGTTTCCCTGTAGTTCCAGCTGTCCTGAAACTCTATGTAGACCAGGCTGGCCTTGAACTCCCAGAAATCCATCTGCCTCTGCCTCCCAAGTGCTAGGATTAAAGGCATGAGCCACCATGCCCAGCTTTCTTTACTTCATAAAAAGGTTTTATGTGTATGTGTGTGCCGCCCTGTGTCAGTCCCTGTGACGGCCAGAAGAGGGCTCTGTTTCCTCTCCAGCTGGGGTTGCAGGCAGTTGTGAGCTGCTGGATGTGGGTTCTGGGAAATGAATTCTGGGAACAGGAACTTCCTCTGGAAGAGCAGTACAGGCTCTTAAGGGTTGACCACCCTATGCAGCCAGATTTTATTATTTTTAAAAAAAGATACTTTAGGAGCTGGAGAGATGGCTCAGTGGTTAAGAGCACTGGCTGGTCTTGCAGAAGAGCTGGGTTCAGTTCCCAGCACCCACATAGCAGCTAACAACTGTCTGTGACTCTGGTTCCAAGGACTTTGAAACTCTCTTCTGACCTCCATGGGCATTGCATGACACGGTACACTTTCACACATGCAGGTGATACACTCAAACACATAAAATAAAAATAATAAAAGTTTTGAAGAAGATATTTTAAATTATGAGTGTGTGGGCATATCTGCATAGGGTTTGTACACAAGAATGCAGGTGCCTATGGAAGCCAGGAAGGGTATCAGACTCCCTGGAGCCAGAGCTACAGAGAGTTGGGAGCCGCCTGCAGTCAGTCTTCTGGAAGAGCAGTGTGTGCTCTTACAGCTCTGGCCCTGACCTAGGACTTTCTTTTAATGTATCTTTATCTGATTTTGTTGCCAAGGTAATATTGGCATTGTAGAATGAGTTGAGCTTTCTTTTCTTTTCCTTTCTTTTATTTTCTTCTTTCTTTCTTTCTTTCTTTCTTTCTTTCTTTCTTTCTTTCCTTCCTTCCTTCCTTCTCCTTTTCCTCTGCTTCTTCCTTCTTTTGGCTTTTTGAGACAGGATCTCCCTATAGCCCCACCTGGCCTGGAACTCACTTTGTTGACAAGACAGGCCACATCTCAGAGAGACCAACCTGCCTCTGCCTCTCAAATGCTGAGATTAAAGGTATACAGTAGCATGCTTAACTTTTTCTTTAACTTAAAATTTTTAAATTATTTTTATTTAATTATTTTATTTTATTTTATTTTATTTATTTTTTTGGTCTTTCTGAGACAGGCTCTCCCTGTAGCTCCAGCTGTCCTGGAACTCACTATGTAGACCAGGCTGGCCTTGAACTCACAGAAATCTTCCTGCCTCTGCCTCCCAAGTGCTGGGATTAAAAGTGTGCACCACCATGCCCAGCCTAATTATTCATATGAATGTTTTGCCTGTATATATGTAAATACACCATATGCATGTGTGCCAGACGTCAGAAGAGGGCATCAGATCCCCTGGAACTGGAGCTATGGAGGGTTGTTAGCCACCATGTGGGTGGTGAGAACTGAACCCAGGTCCTTGGAAGGACCAGCAAGTGTTTGTGACTGCTGAGCCATCTCTCTGGCCCACATTCTGCATTTTTAAATCAGAGTGTGTCATAGTTAGCTTCAGTTGACAACTTCATCCACTTGGAAAGAGGGACTTTGAACTGACAACTGCCTCCAGGCCCCTGGTATGTCGGTGGGCCATTGTCTTGATTGCTAATTGATTTGGGAGGGCCCAGCCCAAGGTGGGCGCCACCATCCCTGGGCAGGTGGGATCCAGGTGTATAGGGAGGGCAGCTGAAAATAGGTCTGGAGCAAGTCAGTGAGCTGTGCTCCTTCCTGGCCCGCTGTGCTCCTTCCTGGTCCGCTGTGCTCCTTCCTGGTCTGCTGTGCTCCTTCCTGGTCCGCTGTGCTCCTTCCTGGTCTGCTGTGCTCCTTCCTGGTCTGCTGTGCTCCTTCCTGGTCCGCTGTGCTCCTTCCTGGTCTGCTGTGCTCCTTCCTGGTCCGCTGTGCTCCTTCCTGGTCTGCTGTGCTCCTTCCTGGTCCGCTGTGCTCCTTCCTGGTCTGCTGTGCTCCTTCCTGGTCCGCTGTGCTCCTTCCTGGTCTGCTGTGCTCCTTCCTGGTCCGCTGTGCTCCTTCCTGGTCTGCTGTGCTCCTTCCTGGTCCGCTGTGCTCCTTCCTGGTCTGCTGTGCTCCTTCCTGGTCCGCTGTGCTCCTTCCTGGTCTGCTGTGCTCCTTCCTGGTCCGCTGTGCTCCTTCCTGGTCTGCTGTGCTCCTTCCTGGTCCGCTGTGCTCCTTCCTGGTCTGCTGTGCTCCTTCCTGGTCCGCTGTGCTCCTTCCTGGTCTGCTGTGCTCCTTCCTGGTCCGCTGTGCTCCTTCCTGGTCTGCTGTGCTCCTTCCTGGTCCGCTGTGCTCCTTCCTGGTCTGCTGTGCTCCTTCCTGGTCCGCTGTGCTCCTTCCTGGTCTGCTGTGCTCCTTCCTGGTCCGCTGTGCTCCTTCCTGGTCTGCTGTGCTCCTTCCTGGTCCGCTGTGCTCCTTCCTGGTCTGCTGTGCTCCTTCCTGGTCCGCTGTGCTCCTTCCTGGTCTGCTGTGCTCCTTCCTGGTCCGCTGTGCTCCTTCCTGGTCTGCTGTGCTCCTTCCTGGTCCGCTGTGCTCCTTCCTGGTCTGCTGTGCTCCTTCCTGGTCCGCTGTGCTCCTTCCTGGTCTGCTGTGCTCCTTCCTGGTCCGCTGTGCTCCTTCCTGGTCTGCTGTGCTCCTTCCTGGTCCGCTGTGCTCCTTCCTGGTCTGCTGTGCTCCTTCCTGGTCCGCTGTGCTCCTTCCTGGTCTGCTGTGCTCCTTCCTGGTCCGCTGTGCTCCTTCCTGGTCTGCTGTGCTCCTTCCTGGTCCGCTGTGCTCCTTCCTGGTCTGCTGTGCTCCTTCCTGGTCCGCTGTGCTCCTTCCTGGTCTGCTGTGCTCCTTCCTGGTCCGCTGTGCTCCTTCCTGGTCTGCTGTGCTCCTTCCTGGTCCGCTGTGCTCCTTCCTGGTCTGCTGTGCTCCTTCCTGGTCCGCTGTGCTCCTTCCTGGTCTGCTGTGCTCCTTCCTGGTCCGCTGTGCTCCTTCCTGGTCTGCTGTGCTCCTTCCTGGTCCGCTGTGCTCCTTCCTGGTCTGCTGTGCTCCTTCCTGGTCCGCTGTGCTCCTTCCTGGTCTGCTGTGCTCCTTCCTGGTCCGCTGTGCTCCTTCCTGGTCTGCTGTGCTCCTTCCTGGTCCGCTGTGCTCCTTCCTGGTCTGCTGTGCTCCTTCCTGGTCCGCTGTGCTCCTTCCTGGTCTGCTGTGCTCCTTCCTGGTCCGCTGTGCTCCTTCCTGGTCTGCTGTGCTCCTTCCTGGTCCGCTGTGCTCCTTCCTGGTCTGCTGTGCTCCTTCCTGGTCCGCTGTGCTCCTTCCTGGTCTGCTGTGCTCCTTCCTGGTCCGCTGTGCTCCTTCCTGGTCTGCTGTGCTCCTTCCTGGTCCGCTGTGCTCCTTCCTGGTCTGCTGTGCTCCTTCCTGGTCCGCTGTGCTCCTTCCTGGTCTGCTGTGCTCCTTCCTGGTCCGCTGTGCTCCTTCCTGGTCTGCTGTGCTCCTTCCTGGTCCGCTGTGCTCCTTCCTGGTCTGCTGTGCTCCTTCCTGGTCCGCTGTGCTCCTTCCTGGTCTGCTGTGCTCCTTCCTGGTCCGCTGTGCTCCTTCCTGGTCTGCTGTGCTCCTTCCTGGTCCGCTGTGCTCCTTCCTGGTCTGCTGTGCTCCTTCCTGGTCCGCTGTGCTCCTTCCTGGTCTGCTGTGCTCCTTCCTGGTCCGCTGTGCTCCTTCCTGGTCTGCTGTGCTCCTTCCTGGTCCGCTGTGCTCCTTCCTGGTCTGCTGTGCTCCTTCCTGGTCCGCTGTGCTCCTTCCTGGTCTGCTGTGCTCCTTCCTGGTCCGCTGTGCTCCTTCCTGGTCTGCTGTGCTCCTTCCTGGTCCGCTGTGCTCCTTCCTGGTCTGCTGTGCTCCTTCCTGGTCCGCTGTGCTCCTTCCTGGTCTGCTGTGCTCCTTCCTGGTCCGCTGTGCTCCTTCCTGGTCTGCTGTGCTCCTTCCTGGTCCGCTGTGCTCCTTCCTGGTCTGCTGTGCTCCTTCCTGGTCCGCTGTGCTCCTTCCTGGTCTGCTGTGCTCCTTCCTGGTCCGCTGTGCTCCTTCCTGGTCTGCTGTGCTCCTTCCTGGTCCGCTGTGCTCCTTCCTGGTCTGCTGTGCTCCTTCCTGGTCCGCTGTGCTCCTTCCTGGTCTGCTGTGCTCCTTCCTGGTCCGCTGTGCTCCTTCCTGGTCTGCTGTGCTCCTTCCTGGTCCGCTGTGCTCCTTCCTGGTCTGCTGTGCTCCTTCCTGGTCCGCTGTGCTCCTTCCTGGTCTGCTGTGCTCCTTCCTGGTCCGCTGTGCTCCTTCCTGGTCTGCTGTGCTCCTTCCTGGTCCGCTGTGCTCCTTCCTGGTCTGCTGTGCTCCTTCCTGGTCCGCTGTGCTCCTTCCTGGTCTGCTGTGCTCCTTCCTGGTCCGCTGTGCTCCTTCCTGGTCTGCTGTGCTCCTTCCTGGTCCGCTGTGCTCCTTCCTGGTCTGCTGTGCTCCTTCCTGGTCCGCTGTGCTCCTTCCTGGTCTGCTGTGCTCCTTCCTGGTCCGCTGTGCTCCTTCCTGGTCTGCTGTGCTCCTTCCTGGTCCGCTGTGCTCCTTCCTGGTCTGCTGTGCTCCTTCCTGGTCCGCTGTGCTCCTTCCTGGTCTGCTGTGCTCCTTCCTGGTCCGCTGTGCTCCTTCCTGGTCTGCTGTGCTCCTTCCTGGTCCGCTGTGCTCCTTCCTGGTCTGCTGTGCTCCTTCCTGGTCCGCTGTGCTCCTTCCTGGTCTGCTGTGCTCCTTCCTGGTCCGCTGTGCTCCTTCCTGGTCTGCTGTGCTCCTTCCTGGTCCGCTGTGCTCCTTCCTGGTCTGCTGTGCTCCTTCCTGGTCCGCTGTGCTCCTTCCTGGTCTGCTGTGCTCCTTCCTGGTCCGCTGTGCTCCTTCCTGGTCTGCTGTGCTCCTTCCTGGTCCGCTGTGCTCCTTCCTGGTCTGCTGTGCTCCTTCCTGGTCCGCTGTGCTCCTTCCTGGTCTGCTGTGCTCCTTCCTGGTCCGCTGTGCTCCTTCCTGGTCTGCTGTGCTCCTTCCTGGTCCGCTGTGCTCCTTCCTGGTCTGCTGTGCTCCTTCCTGGTCCGCTGTGCTCCTTCCTGGTCTGCTGTGCTCCTTCCTGGTCCGCTGTGCTCCTTCCTGGTCTGCTGTGCTCCTTCCTGGTCCGCTGTGCTCCTTCCTGGTCTGCTGTGCTCCTTCCTGGTCCGCTGTGCTCCTTCCTGGTCTGCTGTGCTCCTTCCTGGTCCGCTGTGCTCCTTCCTGGTCTGCTGTGCTCCTTCCTGGTCCGCTGTGCTCCTTCCTGGTCTGCTGTGCTCCTTCCTGGTCCGCTGTGCTCCTTCCTGGTCTGCTGTGCTCCTTCCTGGTCCGCTGTGCTCCTTCCTGGTCTGCTGTGCTCCTTCCTGGTCCGCTGTGCTCCTTCCTGGTCTGCTGTGCTCCTTCCTGGTCCGCTGTGCTCCTTCCTGGTCTGCTGTGCTCCTTCCTGGTCCGCTGTGCTCCTTCCTGGTCTGCTGTGCTCCTTCCTGGTCCGCTGTGCTCCTTCCTGGTCTGCTGTGCTCCTTCCTGGTCCGCTGTGCTCCTTCCTGGTCTGCTGTGCTCCTTCCTGGTCCGCTGTGCTCCTTCCTGGTCTGCTGTGCTCCTTCCTGGTCCGCTGTGCTCCTTCCTGGTCTGCTGTGCTCCTTCCTGGTCCGCTGTGCTCCTTCCTGGTCTGCTGTGCTCCTTCCTGGTCCGCTGTGCTCCTTCCTGGTCTGCTGTGCTCCTTCCTGGTCCGCTGTGCTCCTTCCTGGTCTGCTGTGCTCCTTCCTGGTCCGCTGTGCTCCTTCCTGGTCTGCTGTGCTCCTTCCTGGTCCGCTGTGCTCCTTCCTGGTCTGCTGTGCTCCTTCCTGGTCCGCTGTGCTCCTTCCTGGTCTGCTGTGCTCCTTCCTGGTCCGCTGTGCTCCTTCCTGGTCTGCTGTGCTCCTTCCTGGTCCGCTGTGCTCCTTCCTGGTCTGCTGTGCTCCTTCCTGGTCCGCTGTGCTCCTTCCTGGTCTGCTGTGCTCCTTCCTGGTCCGCTGTGCTCCTTCCTGGTCTGCTGTGCTCCTTCCTGGTCCGCTGTGCTCCTTCCTGGTCTGCTGTGCTCCTTCCTGGTCCGCTGTGCTCCTTCCTGGTCTGCTGTGCTCCTTCCTGGTCCGCTGTGCTCCTTCCTGGTCTGCTGTGCTCCTTCCTGGTCCGCTGTGCTCCTTCCTGGTCTGCTGTGCTCCTTCCTGGTCCGCTGTGCTCCTTCCTGGTCTGCTGTGCTCCTTCCTGGTCCGCTGTGCTCCTTCCTGGTCTGCTGTGCTCCTTCCTGGTCCGCTGTGCTCCTTCCTGGTCTGCTGTGCTCCTTCCTGGTCCGCTGTGCTCCTTCCTGGTCTGCTGTGCTCCTTCCTGGTCCGCTGTGCTCCTTCCTGGTCTGCTGTGCTCCTTCCTGGTCCGCTGTGCTCCTTCCTGGTCTGCTGTGCTCCTTCCTGGTCCGCTGTGCTCCTTCCTGGTCTGCTGTGCTCCTTCCTGGTCCGCTGTGCTCCTTCCTGGTCTGCTGTGCTCCTTCCTGGTCCGCTGTGCTCCTTCCTGGTCTGCTGTGCTCCTTCCTGGTCCGCTGTGCTCCTTCCTGGTCTGCTGTGCTCCTTCCTGGTCCGCTGTGCTCCTTCCTGGTCTGCTGTGCTCCTTCCTGGTCCGCTGTGCTCCTTCCTGGTCTGCTGTGCTCCTTCCTGGTCCGCTGTGCTCCTTCCTGGTCTGCTGTGCTCCTTCCTGGTCCGCTGTGCTCCTTCCTGGTCTGCTGTGCTCCTTCCTGGTCCGCTGTGCTCCTTCCTGGTCTGCTGTGCTCCTTCCTGGTCCGCTGTGCTCCTTCCTGGTCTGCTGTGCTCCTTCCTGGTCCGCTGTGCTCCTTCCTGGTCTGCTGTGCTCCTTCCTGGTCCGCTGTGCTCCTTCCTGGTCTGCTGTGCTCCTTCCTGGTCCGCTGTGCTCCTTCCTGGTCTGCTGTGCTCCTTCCTGGTCCGCTGTGCTCCTTCCTGGTCTGCTGTGCTCCTTCCTGGTCCGCTGTGCTCCTTCCTGGTCTGCTGTGCTCCTTCCTGGTCCGCTGTGCTCCTTCCTGGTCTGCTGTGCTCCTTCCTGGTCCGCTGTGCTCCTTCCTGGTCTGCTGTGCTCCTTCCTGGTCCGCTGTGCTCCTTCCTGGTCTGCTGTGCTCCTTCCTGGTCCGCTGTGCTCCTTCCTGGTCTGCTGTGCTCCTTCCTGGTCCGCTGTGCTCCTTCCTGGTCTGCTGTGCTCCTTCCTGGTCCGCTGTGCTCCTTCCTGGTCTGCTGTGCTCCTTCCTGGTCCGCTGTGCTCCTTCCTGGTCTGCTGTGCTCCTTCCTGGTCCGCTGTGCTCCTTCCTGGTCTGCTGTGCTCCTTCCTGGTCCGCTGTGCTCCTTCCTGGTCTGCTGTGCTCCTTCCTGGTCCGCTGTGCTCCTTCCTGGTCTGCTGTGCTCCTTCCTGGTCCGCTGTGCTCCTTCCTGGTCTGCTGTGCTCCTTCCTGGTCCGCTGTGCTCCTTCCTGGTCTGCTGTGCTCCTTCCTGGTCCGCTGTGCTCCTTCCTGGTCTGCTGTGCTCCTTCCTGGTCCGCTGTGCTCCTTCCTGGTCTGCTGTGCTCCTTCCTGGTCCGCTGTGCTCCTTCCTGGTCTGCTGTGCTCCTTCCTGGTCCGCTGTGCTCCTTCCTGGTCTGCTGTGCTCCTTCCTGGTCTGCTGTGCTCCTTCCTGGTCTGCTGTGCTCTTTCCTGGCCCACTGTGCTCCTTTCTGGTCCTGCCTCCAGGTTCCTGCCCTGAGCTTGACTTCCCTAGATGATGGACTATAACCTGTAAGTCAAATAAACCCTTTCCCTCCAAAGTTGCTTTGATAATGTGTTTATCACAGTAACAAAAACAAACCAGGCCAGAGAGATAAGACCATTGTATTCAGAGTTGTCATTTAGTTATGTATTGACTTCTCTGTTCATCTTAGAAGCTTGCTGCTTTACTGAGTTAGTGATGCTTGATTTTTTTCCTACTTCTTTTTTCCTCTAAATAGATTTATTCTTTTTAAAGGCTTTTATTTATTATTTTATGTATGTGAGTGTATTGCCCGTATGTATGTAAGAGCTCACATCTCATGAAATGCTCATGGAGGTCAGAAGATGGCATTGGATCCTCCCAGAACTAGAGTTACAGATGGCTGTCAGCTGTCGTGTGGGTGCTGGGAATTGAGCCTGGGCCCTCTGCAAGAGCAGCCAATGCTCTTAGCCGCTGAGCCATCCCTCCAGCCCGGGAGCTTTATTCTTTCTCGCGCTCTTCTGCGTGTGAGCTTCTTCCTTCTGTATGTAGAACTCCTTCAAGCACCTTCTGCCCTGCTGCAGTTGTGTTCATGAGCTGCTGTAGTTCACCCTTGTCCTGGAAGGTCGTTGTTTCTCCTTTGATTTTAAAGTATTTTATTTATTATTTTAAACTTATTTGTGAATGAGTGTATTGCCTGCATGTATGTAAATGGTCCCATGTCATGAAATGCTCATGGAGGTTAGAAGAGGGCATCAGATCCCCTGGATCTGGAGTTACAGACTGTTGTTAGCCACCTTGTGGGTTCTGGGAACCCTATCCGGGTTCTCTGCAAGAGCAGTCAGTGCTCCGAACTGCTGAACCATCTCTCCAGCCCCGATTTCTGTTACAATCTCAGTGAAGGGCATTTAAACCAATTGCAGCAACAGAAATGACCACATTTCTGAGGAAGCTATACATGTTATCACGAGATATTTGTGCATGATATTAAGTATTTCTCAAAACAGACTTAGAAGGAATACATTAGAATTATCTCCAGCCACCCAACGGAAAAGACATGCAAACTTAGAGAAATTTAGCAACAGAAGTATAGGGGCTTTTTATTATGACAGTGTGGCTAGTCTGAACCACCTATTGGATTCTCTGCCTTTGTGATTCCAACTACAAGCCTGAAGGGTGAAAGAAGACCAGGGCAGTCCCATACTTGGTCAGTGTGAGGTCAGAGTGAAGAGAGATCCACATGCGTGTCAGCCTGTTCTTGGGTGGTTCCAGTCGTGTCTGCTTTACTCACTCTTCTGTCCCTGTCTGCATTTCAGTCCTCCAGCCTCAGATGTGAAGGTGAACACTTTCTGCAGGCTGCTTAGCTCTCACAATTACACACATCAGGTTAGGTCCTCGCAACAAATTTTTATCTACATGTATGTGTCATTCATGTAAGATCCCACGGTCCAGTTGTGCAGGATCTGAAAACCTGAGTGGGAAAGGATAGGGGACGAGGAAAAAAGACAGAACAGGTCAGCTGGGCAGGAGACGAGGAAAAGACACAGACACAGGTCAGCTGGGCAGGAGACGAGGAAAAGGGACAGAACAGGTCAGCTGGGCAGGAGACGAGGAAAAGAGACAGAACAGGTCAGCTGGGCAGGAGACGAGGAAAAAAGACAGAACAGGTCAGCTGGGCAGGAGACGATGGAAAAAGGACAGCAGACACCAGTCGTTGGGCATGAGAGGAGACGAGGAGGAAGAGACAGAACAGGTCAGCTGGGCAGGAGAAGAGGAAAAAAAAAAAGACACGGCACCAGAGTCAGTGGGGCAGGAGACGAGGAAAAAAGACACAAGTCAGCTGGGCAGGAGATGAGGAAAAAAGACAGACACAGGTCAGCTGGGAAGGAGAGAGGAAACAAAAAGAGACAGACAGAACAGGGTCAGCTGGGCAGGAGACGAGGAAAAGAGACAGAACAGGTCAGCTGGGCAGGAGACGAGGAAAAGGGACAGACACAGGTCAGCTGGGCAGGAGACGAGGAAAAAAGACAGACACGTCAGCTGGGCAAGCGATGAGGAAACCAGCCGGACAGAAACAGTGTAACGCCGGGCAGGAGACGAGGAAAAGAGACAGAACAGGTCAGCTGGGCAGGAGATGAGGAAAAGAGACAGAACAGGTCAGCTGGGCAGGAGACGAGGAAAAGAGACAGAACAGGTCAGCTGGGCAGGAGACGAGGAGAAGAGACAGACACAGGTCAGCTGGGCAGGAGCCGAGGACAAGACACAGGACACAGGTCCAGCTGGGCCGGAGATCGAGGTGGAACAGGGGACAAAGGGACAGACAATGTCAGCTGTGCAGGAGCCGAGAAAAGAGAAAAGAGACAGAACCGGTCATGGCTGGGTGCTAGGAGGGAGCACGCGGAGAAGACGCGACGCCAGACACAGGTCAGCTGGGCAGGATAGGAGGAAAAAAGACGGACACAGGTCAGCTGGGCAGGAGACGAGGCAAAAAGACACAAGTCAGCTGGGCAGGAGATGAGGAAAAAAGACAGACACAGGTCAGATGGGAACGAGATGAGGAAAAGCGACAGAACAGGTCAGTGGGCAGGAGGGAGACGACGGAAAAGACCGGAGACAGACACAGGTCCGCTGGGGGCGGGACGAGGGGGAAAGAGGACACAGAAACAGGTCCGCTGGGCCAGGGAGCCAGGAGGAAGAGACAGACACAGGTCAGCTGGGCAAGAGACGAGGAAAAGAGACAGACACAGGTCAGCTGGGCAGGAGACGAGGAAAAAAGACAGACACAGGTCAGCTGGGCAAGAGATGAGGAAAAGAGACAGAACAGGTCAGCTGGGCAGGAGAAGAGGAAAAGAGAACAGGAACAAGGTCAGAACAGTGTCACGCTGGGCCAGGCGACGAGGAGAGAGCCCAGACACAGGTCAGCTGGCACGAGACGAGGAAACGCGACAGACCAGGTCGCTGGGCCGGCGACGATGGGACAGGAAACAAAAAGGGACAGACCAGGTCAGCTGTGCCGGAGAGAGGAAGGAACAAAGACCAGCCACAGGTCAGCTGGGCAAGAGATGAGGAAAAGAGACAGACACAGGTCAGCTGGGCAGGATATGAGGAAAAAAGACGGACACAAGTCAGCTGGGCAGGAGATGAGGAAAAAAGACAGACACAGGTCCGCGGGCAGGAGGACGAGGAAACAAGACAGACACAGGTCAGTCTGCGGCAAGAGATGAGGAAAGAGGACCGACCCAGGTCCGCTGGGGCAGAGGTGATGCGGAGAGAAAAGTACAGTAGAAACGCAGACAGTCAGCTGGGCACCACGCGATGCGGAAAAAGAGCAGGACGCAGGTCAGCTGTGCCAAGCGATGAGGAAAAGAGGACCGACAACAGGTAAACTGGGAGGGGAGAGGAGTGAAGGAAAAAGACAGACACAGGTCAGCTGGGCAGGAGACGAGGAAAAAAGACAGACACAGGTCAGCTGGGCAGGAGACGAGGAAAAAAGACAGACACAGGTCAGCTGGGCAAGAGATGAGGAAAAGAGACAGACACAGGTCAACTGGGCAGGAGATGAGGAAAAGAGACGGACACAGGTCAGCTGGGCAGGAGATGAGGAAAAAAGACGGACACAAGTCAGCTGGGCAGGAGATGAGGAAAAAAGACGGACACAGGTCAGCTGGGCAGGAGACGAGGAAAAGAGACGGACACAGGTCAGCTGGGCAGGAGACGAGGAAAAGAGACAGACAACAGGTCAGCTGGGCAGAGTGAGACAAAGAGACAGACACAGCGTCAGCTGTGCCGGAGGGACGAGGAGAGGCGAATAGACGGACACAGGGGACACAGGTCAGCCTGGGGCGGCGAGTGGCAGGAGACGAGTGAGGAAAAGACGCGACGGACACACGTCTCAGCCCTCTGGGCAGGAGATGAGGAGACGAGACGGACACAGGTCAGCTGGGCAAGAGATGAGAGAAAGACTGACACAGGTCAGCTGGGCAGGCGACGAGGAGAGAGCCGGAAAAGGTTTCAGCTGGGCAGGAGACGAGGAGAAGAGACAGACACAGGTCAGCTGGGCAGGAGATGAGGAAAAGAGACAGACACAGGTCAGCTGGGCAGGAGATGAGGAAAAGAGACAGAACAGGTCAGCTGGGCAGGAGACGAGGAGAAGAGACGGACACAGGTCAGCTGGGCAGGAGACGAGGAAAAGAGACAGAACAGGTCAGCTGGGCAGGAGACGAGGAGAAGAGACAGACACAGGTCAGCTGGGCAGGAGACGAGGAAAAGAGACAGACGCGGTCACAGAGCGCAGGATGCGAGGAAACAAAGGACGGAACAAGTCAGCTGGGAAGGAGATGAAGGAGGAAAAAAGACGGACCACAGGTCAGTGGGGGAAGGTGGGGCAGAGGAGGTGAGGAAAAAAAGATTTGGACACAGGTCAGCTGGGCAGGATATGAGGAAAAAAGACGGACACAAGTCAGCTGGGCAGGAGATGAGGAAAAAAGACGGACACAGGTCAGCTGGGCAAGAGGCCTGCACCTCGCAGCCCTGATACTCAGCTCCCAATAGTAAGAAATGTGTGCGTGGACTAGTTCTATTCTTCTCTAATGGACTTCTTTCTGAGACAGTGCCCAGAGATATAGCAAACAAAGAAAAATACACCGATTTAAGAAAGGAAGGAAGGGAGGGGAAAGGGAAGGGAAAGAAAGGAAAAAAAAAAAAAAAAGGGAAGGGGAAAGGGAAGGGCAAGAAGGGGAAGGGGAAAGGAGACGGGATTCAGGGGAAAGGGGAAGGGAAGGTAAAGGGATAAGGGTAAGGAAAGGGGCAAGGGAAAAGCAAGGGAAGGAGGGGAAAGGGAAAGGGAAAGGGGAAGGGGAAAGGGGAAAAAGGGAAAGGAAGGAAGGAAGGAAGGAAGGAAGGAAAGAAAGAGAAAGAAAGAAAGAAAGAAAGAAAGAAAGAAAGAAAGAAAGAAAGAAAGAAAGAAAGAAAGAAAGAAAGGGAATCTGGAATTTGGTCTCGTCCTGCAGCTTTGTCCGTGGTCACCATTTGGTGTCACCTAGAGCCGCTTGCTGATGGGAAGTTTGGGATCTGGGAGGTTGATGGTTTCAGATCTATGGTTTCAGTTGGTCTGGAGCTCTCTTCTTAAAAATTATTTCTATTTTATATGTATAAATGTACTGCCTGTATGTATGTAAGTGTACCCATGTCATGCAATACCCACAGAAGTCAGAAGAGGGTGTTGGATCCCCTGGAACTGGAATTAAAGTAACATCCAGTTTGGTTTAACTAGGCCAAGCTAGCTTATAAAGTCCAAGTTCTACTGCCAGGTTCCCTGCCACTGTGGCGGCCACTCTCTGGGGCATGCAGAATTCCAGTATGTTTCTAAGTGCATAGGTATTCGCCCACTCTGTCTTTATAATGAATGGCCTCAAGAGGCAGTGGCAACATTTACAGCACTTGGTTTCTTCACAGAGCTTGGTACGTGTTGTCAGTGTGAGCCCATGTTCTACAAGGGCTCCAGTTTGGAGAACACTAGGTTCAAGTGTCTAACACATATCAGCAGGAAGGATCTTCCAACCTAAGAATTTTTCATCTTGTCTCCTTGGCCATCAACCTTCCCGGGGCCAGTGACCTTCTGACTTTCTAGAAATACACGGGTGTCTCTGCAGACCTTGCTGGGAAACTCTCCTCCAGGATTCCTTCAGGATAACCTGCTCTGGACCTGTGATCTGCTTCTCATTGGCTACCTGGCCCTCATCCATGGGAGGTCCCTAGTGCCCTGCCTTCCTGAAGGTGTATATATAGCCACAACTCCAGTCCCACTCTACTCTGCAGACCTTGCTGGGAAACTCCTCTCCAGGATTCTTTCAGGATAACCTTTTCTGGCACTTCTAGACCAGCATGGGCTACCCGAGACCAAACAAGCCTTCCTGGGTACTGAGTGACTTCAAGAGCACCTGGGAAGTCCTTGTGGATGATGAGACCAAGTTGACACTGCAGGGGTTGCAGCAATACTATGTGAAACTGAAGGACAATGAGAAGAACCGGAAGCTCTCTGACCTTCTCGATACCTTGGAGTTCAACCAGGTTGTGATCTTTGTGAGGTCTGTGCAGCACTGCATCGCCCTGGCCCAGCTCTTAGTGGAGCAGAACTTCCCAGCCATTTCCAAACAATATGCCATGGCCCAGGAGGAGAGGCTTTCTCGCTATCAGCAGTTCAAAGGTTTTCAGGGTGAATTCTTGTGGCTACTGACCTGTTTGGCCGAGGAATGGACATTGAGCGTGTGAACACTGCCTTCAATTACCACATGCCCCAGGACTCTGACACCTGCCTGCACCCAGTAGCCAGAGCAGGCCGCATTGGCACCAAGGGCTTGGCCATCACATTTGTCTCAGACCAGAGCAATGCCAACACCCTCAATAATGTGCAGTACCCCTTTGAGTTCAACATCAGTGAGCTGCCTAACCAGATCGACATCTCCTCCTACAATGAACAGACTCGGTAGAGGAATCGCCATTCTGCAGTGTGCCAGTGTACGGCTTTAGAAGAGGTCACCTTGCTGGGGGTGAAGGACAAACTCCTGCAGCCCCCATCCTGCCCCCCCTTCCTTTTGCACCCCCACCACTCATACATGGAACAATTTTTTTAATTAAGTAAAATAAAACCCTATATTATTGCAAAAAAACAAAAATGAAAACAACAAAAAAAGAAATACACGAGTATTAGATTCTTGAACAACAAATATAATAGATACAGCTTCCAAAGGCAATGCATGCCGTTCGTACCCGTTAAAGCCGCCCTGGGAGGAGCAGCCCCAGCTTGTCTTTACTTTCTGCTCTTCTTTGCTGACTCACTCTCCTGCAGGTACTGGCGTTCACCAGCACCTGACTTCCTCTCCTGCAGATAGTGGCGTTCACCAGCACCTGACTCACTCTCCTGCAGATACTGGCATTCACCAGCACCTGACCTTCTCTTCATGGGCACAGGCTTAGACTCTGACTTCTCTTGCTGTTAGAGCCCTATGACTCAGTTCTGGGTCATGGAAGGTAGGCAGGTGTGATGCCACCACTTCCAGGCCTGGCATAGTTTCTAATGCACACATCTTTGTCTTTTTTCTTTCCGTTGGCTACAGGTTGGGGTGGAATCAGCACCTGTTGGAATAAACCCGAACCCTAGTCACATCATCTCAAATCCTGCTGGGACGACGGCATGAGCTGAGCATTTAAATTTTTAAGATTTCAGAGTACGAGAGGACAATCTGGCCTTGAGGAATGTTTCCACCCTGACCTGCATCTTGAGCACAGGCTGGAGACTGCTAGGCCAGTCTCATGTTTACAAGGTGATTAGGCAAATGATTTTTGGATCCTCCCCATGAAATCCTTTTTAAGTCAGCCTTAGTTACATACTTCAACAACAGGGAAGCCACTGTTCTTAACAAGAAACAACCGCCAGTGATAGCGTGTGGACTGAAGATGGCCAGGACGCTTCGGTCCCTGAGCCAAATCTCACTGGCTGGTAGTTGTTACTTGATAGGTGCTATGCAGCAAATGGTGTGAGATCATCTCTGGGCAGTGGAGGAACGAGTTCTGGATTAAACAAGAAAGACTTCCCAGGTTCTTGAGACAGTGGGGGGGGGGGTTCTAACCTGTGCCCCAATTGGGGATCTCTGGACTGAAGATTATGCATCATGGGAAGAGGGCTGGTGGGAAGGAAACTTGCCATCAGATAACAAGATTTGGAGGGCTGAGCTAGGGCGGCAGGGCGGGGCCACCTGATTTCCTGTGGTAAGACTGCTCATGTTTTCTTTCTGTCACCTCTTAGTAGGTCCATTTTGTAGATTAAAAAAAAAAAAACATGGCTCAAGAAGTAATGCTCCTAACAACTATTTATAGTGGGTCCTGATGAAACTTACTTTCTAGGTGCCACAAAGGTTTTGATATGAGAGACTTTCTTGCCTCCCCCCCAGAACAAGGAGAAATATGATGATGATGGGGTTGCTCTCCAACTGTAAATTGGAGACAACTATTATAGAGGTAATCTCTTATAAAACTGGTAAAACTGCCTTCTTTAATTGACTAATAGACATAGAACTGTGAAAAGGATTACTCTCTGTTCAGAACCAAATATAACACTAAAGTCCTTAAACTATGCGCTTAAGCAAAATATATCAATACAGGAGCTCTGACATCAGTAATGGATTATTCCACCAGGGAGATGTTGGCCAGGGGATCTAAGGTCCCACAAAAGGTAAAGGCTCCTTGCCTCTAAACTGGGATACCTGCAAGAAGAGAGGCGATAAGGCCCTGCTGCTGAAGACCTGATGTTAACATGGAAAAGATGCATTGAGACCACACATGCAAGTGTACAGATGGCCTCTGGAATACCAGAGAGTGTTACCAAGGGCCACTAAACCAATAAAGCAAATACGGGTCTCCTTGAGTCAAGCAAGACTCCACCGTCAGCACCAGCTACACCTCACCTGCCTGGAAATAATGTGCAGCAGAGGCAGCCATATGCCTGTATATCCCAAATCTAATTGGCTATTGGCTCTCTCCTTGGAGGAATGACCCATGGCTGATGCCACAAGCTTACATTCTCTACAGGTTAGGAGATATCATAAGCCACAGTAAGACCCCGTCATATTTAACAGGAAAAAATGTAGTTCGTGGATCAACATCTCATCTAAACATATATGTCTATAACAAAGTAACCTACCATAACTATTAATGCTGCTTAAATACCTATATATCTAATTGCTTGTGCTTCATTAGTAGGATCGAAAGGTTATTCCTGGACAGACTGTCAGCCCATGAAAGGAAACAGCCAGAATTGACCAGAATCCAAGACAACAGCTCCAGAGAGAGTGGACTGTTCTGCTTCTCATCCACTTGTGCCCCTTTTCTAAGCCCAGGGAATAATCTGCGGAAGAGGGGGCGTGGTAGAATGTAAGGGCTGCGATTGGGGTGAAGGGTGAAACTACAGCAATGTAGTCTGGACCCTCATTTGATTAACCTGATTGAACATACAACCCCTCACCCCCCACTGGAAGGTGGGGCTGTGGGTGTTTGGGCACAACAGCCTGCAAATTGGTTATACATGAAGGATGCTTGTACTCATGGATTATCACTTATAGCTAAAAAATGGGAAAAAAAAACTGAGAGAGATATGGCAGAATGCATGATCTCGGTTGGGGTGGGGGTGGGGGTGAAGGGAAGGGGAGATATGCCTGAACTGAATTGGAAAATGATGTATGAAATGCACAAAGCATCAATAAAAAAAAATGTTGAGAAAAAAAAAAAAAAAAGAAGTAATGCTCCTTTCAGGAAGTCGTGTAGGTAGATGGTGGATCGAAACCAGTGCGGTTCAACTCAGGCTCCCACTGCTACTCAGCTGCCTGGGGCTGCCGTGGCGTCAGGGAGGTCCCCGGCAGACTGAGGGTCTCCACTTCAGTCTTTGTTGTGGGAGGCTGTGGGGTATGCTGCATGAAAGTTACCAACACTAAGCACTACATGCTAGCAGCTCCCCCCTGTCCCCCCGTGACAACCTCCAAATGCCTCCATTGGGTCCCCACTGACCAAACTGAGAACCACTATGTGACAGGGAGCTGGTCTCACATTTGGGACAATTCTAGTTTTGACAGGGCAGGTGACATGGAAAGGGAAGGGGGTCAGGCTGGGAACTTAGGGAACAGGAGTGAGTCCGGGCAGCCTGGCAGCTCCTACCTCCAGCAGACCTCAACAGCCGTACAGGTGGGGTGGAGGCTGAGCCCTCGAGTTCACTCACAGCAACTCTTTTGCAGGGCAGGTCTGAGGAGGGCTGAGTTTGGGGGGGGGGAGTCCTGCAGCCCCTGTAGGTGAAGGAAGGTCATAAGGAATTTATTTTTATTTTTATTTTTTTAAATTAATTTATTATTTTTTATGTCTATGAGTGTGCTGTCTGCATGTAGGTTTGTGCACCCGTGTCGTGCAATGCCTCGGAGGTCAGAAGAGGGCGTTGGATTCCCCTGGAACTGGAGTTAAAGATGGTTCTCAGCCGCCATGTGGGTGCTGGGAATCAAACCTGGGTCCTCTGCAAGAGTAGTCAGCGCTCTTAACTGTTAGGCCATCTCTCCAGCCCCAGGAATTTATTTTTTTATTCTTTGAAAATCTCATACATGTATAAAACATACGGTGATCACATCCACCTCCCGCCTCCCACACGACTTCCAACTTCCCAAGGCCCTCTCCACATTTCTCTTCCAACTTATATTTTCCTTTGAGATTTTATTGCTAATTTACTATTGTTTTAACCTGCGGAGTACAGTTAGTGCTGTCTATAAGCACAGGGGTGTGGGGTCATGCACCGGGTCCTGGGCAGCCTGCCAGTACCTTTCCCTAAAGAAAAGGGGCTGCCCCCCCCAAGGATCCATCAACTGCCACCACCACCTCAGCTGTGGCGGGCCTTGGAGCACCCTCATGCCATGCTGGAGTGTTTCATTTTGTTTTGGTTTGTTTTTTTGAGACAGGGTCTCCCTTAGCAAGGATGGCCAGTAACCAGAGATGGAAGAGAAAGAAGAGCCGTGCTTGTTTTGAGTAAAAGTGTACTCTAAAAAACACTCCAGAGTAGCCGGTGAGCCTACACCCCAAACACGCAGAGCATCACATTTTAGACAATTGTTCATAGGTACCAGGGCTGGAGTTGCAAAATCAAGAATTCCTCTGTGAAGAGGAATCACTTAACACAATCTGCCCTTTGCTGGATGCCTCTCCTATTTCTAAAAGTTCTTTTTTATTTTACTTAGCTAGGGTCACCTTGGGTTGGCTTTGAACTTGCTATGTAGCCAAGAATGACCTTGAATTAGATTTTTTATTACCTTTATTTTATGTGCAGTGCTTTCATGTAGGTGGGTGCACCCACATCATGCATGCCTGGGGAGGTCGGAAGAGGGCATTGGATCCCCTAGAACTGGAGTTACAGATGGTTGTTAGCCACCATGTAGGTGCTGGGAATTGAACCCAGGTCCTCTGCAACAGGCAGTGCTTTAACTGCTGAGTAATCTCTCCAGTGGCTTCTCCCCACCCCCCACCCCCCCAACTCCCCCGCTTGAAATATTGATCTTTTTAACTCTGCCTCCTGACTGCTGAGATTACAGGCCTGTCACCGTGCCTGGTTTTTTACAGCTCTAGGATTTAACCCAGGGCTTCCTGCATGGTAGACAAGCATTTTACAGAGTTACATCCCCAGCTCCTAAATACCTGACTTCATATGAAGACAGATAAGACCTCTACGAAAACTGAAAGAAAATTGCTTTATATAAAAAAATGAAAACTGAAAGAAAATTGCTTTATATAAAAAACAAAAACAGCCGGGTGTGGTGGCGCTCGCCTTTAATCCTAGCACTTGGGAGGCAGAGGCAGGTGGATCTTTGGAGTTCAAAGTCAGCCTGGTCAACAGAGTGAGTTCCAGGACAGCTGGGGCTACAGGGAGACCCTGTCTCGAAAAGACCAACAAAACAAAACAAACAAACAAAAAAAACAGCATTGCTCTCAGGCTTTGTCAGAGGAGCTGTTGAGTGGGTGACAGTTAAAGCAGAGAGTCATACCTGGTGAAAATGCTGATGATGTGGCCACTGTGATTATAAACACAAGGCAGCTGTGGTTACATGTATGAGACCAGAGCTTGAACACACACACACAAACACACACACACACACACACACATACTCACATATACGCACATGACACCACATCAGAGTAAGAGGGAAATTAGTTGGAAAGAAGATGTTCAGTTGGATCAGTCAGAGTGGGAATGGAACAAAAGAGTACGAGGAAAATATGACTAGAATACTGTATGTAGGAGTGGAATTGTCAAAAACCGTGATGGGTGATATTAGGGACCTTCATAACCTTCCTTGTAGGGAGCCAGGGGGTGGTCATGTATTTTATTTCTTGGTACTATTTTGCATTACCTCATTTCTTTTTAAAATATTCTTATTTGTGTATTTTTAAATATTTTTAACAATTTTTAATTTATTATTTTTATTTTATGTGTATGAATATATTGCCTGCATGTGTGTAAGTGCATCTGTGTCATGCAATGCCTGAGGAGATCAGAAGAGGGAGTCTGATCCCCTGGATCTGGAGTTACAGACAGTTGTTAGCTACCATGTAGGTGCTGGGAATCGAATCCAGGTCCTCTGCAAGAGCAGCCAGTGCTCTTAACATCTGAGCCATCTCTCCAGCTTCATCTCATCTCTTAAAAATGCCTGGTATCTAGTACTATTTAGATAAAATGGCCTTCATAGTTTCTTAAACTCCAAATGTGGGGGGGGGGCGACAGGGGGGAGCTGTGGCTAGGGAAGCTGAGCCTCACCTGCTCTGCTCTCTGCGGGAGACCCGGAAACTTACTCTAATTTGCCACAAGGCAAACAGGGACCCAAAGCCTCAGCTGGAGCTTCTTTATAACTTCCGACCCTCACCTCAAAAAACCACGTGGTATACTCACTTGATCTTGTTTTTGAAAAATAAAGCCAGCGCTGTTTTCTTCCTCATTCCCATCTTCTCGCCAGCACAGCTCATGGATCCAGGATTCATTTTTCTGCCCCCATTCAAGGCATTTTGCACTAGCTATGCGCTTCCAAGGCGGGGAAGGAGTCGCTCCCTGCCCGATAATCTAATTACGGAGGGTCTCAGAGCATGGCTGCTCACTAGAAGACACCTGGAGGATTGTTTAGCCAAGCTTCTAGAACACATAGAATCTGGACGGTTTTTCTTTTTCAGTTTGCAGAGTAAAGGAAAGAATTTAGTGGTTGTCAGCATGAGTTTAGGACAAAGGTATGGCTTAAAACATAGGTTCATTTTGACTGAGCTTCAGGTCAGAGCTTGGGGAGACCTGTTTTGCTATTTGTTTTTTGTGAAAAAGAGTTCCTAAGACATTCAGGAGGGGTTGAAGCAGAGGGGCAGGCTGTCTGTTAAAGGGTGGCTACCTCAGGGGGGTTGCTGCCAGAGGCCCTCGGTCACAGAATGAAAAGGACAGCTTTGAATGTGCGGCCCCTGGCAGGCTTGATTCTGAGCTTTTTTTTTTTTTTTTTTTTTTTTTTTTCTCCCCCACCCCCCGTCCTTGATTTCTACAAACAAAATAAAATACCTTGTCCAATAGAGCCTATTGAGTGAGGGGATGGGTTAAGAGTGGGGGTATGGGGTGGCAGCGTGGGTGCTTGTTATCAAGTGGGATTGTCCCTTGTTCCGCAGCCTGTGAAAGGCAGGACGCCAGAATTTGATGGCTGGGGTAGCATTGATGTGGGGTAACGGGGTAGGATTGAAAGGGAGCCATGGCATGTATGTCATTTCACATTTCGTCAAAGGGATAATGTGAGGTGCTACCTAGCTGAGGCTTTGGCCCGGGGTTCAGTCAGCAAGCATCCAGGCCTCACTGGATTCCAATATAAATTAATTCTCGGAGCAGAATCGCTTGATTAGTCTATTTGCATAATAGTAGGGATGCTGCAAAATGGTTACTCTATTTTCCAATGCCGGGATTTGGACGAGAAAAGGTTTAAATTCATTTGAAAGAAGAGCGTGTGAGGAGTCAAAGGAGAAAGCCCCCCAGCAGCTCCCAGAGCCGTTTCCTGGATGCAGGAGGATTGCCCTGCTCACGGCCAGGGTTCTTGGCTCCCAGGGTTCAGGGGAGGAGCAGTGTGTGCCCTAGAGTTTCAGAAATGCATGGATTCCATTCTGAGGTACTTGGTCCCCTCCCTGGGTCTTGGTGAAGATAATTTTAAGTCTGTTTCTAGTTCACCAATGAAGTAATTGACTTATAAAACTCACAACACTCGAGACCTGTTTTGAGCCACTGCCTCTGTCCATGAGAACTTGCTGAGCACAGCTTGGTACTGCTGGGCTGTGATGGGGGTGCTGGAGGTAGGATGGCACATGGAGTACGTGCTGTCCTCTTCCTGAGATCAGCTTTGTCTGCTCTTGAGAGTCCATAGCTACCTGGTCAAGAGGATACACGTGGAAATGAAGGGGAAGCCTGGGGGGTGATCAACCAAAAGAAAATATATCTAAAAATACCATAATAAATCCGGTTACTCTGTATGCTAATTAAAAATAAAAAAAATATTTTTCAACACACAGACACTGGGAAAAAATTAAAATAATAAAAAATATTTTGCCAGGTGTGGTGTCATTATTTTTCTCTGCTTGGTAAGACAGAGATCATATCTACTTTGTTTAGTATCTTATTCCCCTTTGGGAACACTGCCTGACAAAAAAGCATGCTTTGGTACATACTTCTTGAATGAAGCAAGCTGTCACTTAAATGTCCTGAGCTTTAGCACCCTGTAAAACAGACAGCAGGAGCCACCTCCTGTTATCCTATGGATGAACCGAGACCTTGTGACTGAGACCACCTTGGACAGCGACCACATTTACTCGGCATTAACAGACACAGTAAAGTGCTTCGAGATCATGGTGTTCATTAAGTCCTAAAAGCAGCACCTGGCAGAAGGCCTCTGGCCACAGCAGAGTTCTCGTGACACCTCCTCATCAAAGCTATTTCCTGTGCATGGACCAGCACGCTGTATTTTCCGAAGATGTCCACGCTGACGCTCCTGCAGAGGAGCGTGGCTTCCTAATTCTTGACTATTTGTGAGACTTGTAGCTGCTCCTCATTTCCAACCAAAAATGGTAGAAATGGCTTTTCAAGACCCTTGTTTTGGGGACGCGGTCTTCATATGCAGCCCAAGCTGGCCTTGAACTGACTGTTCTCCTGCCTCTGCTTCCATCGAGTTGGGGCTTACAGTGTGTGCACGAGCCTGAAGGGCTTTTTGAGACAGGGTCTCCCTGCACTCCCAGCTGCCCTGAGACTCCCTATGTAGAACAGGGTGGCCTTAAACTCACAGAGATCTGCCTGCCTCTGCCTCTGGAGTGCTGGGATTAAAGATGTACACCACTAAGCCTGGCTTTTTTTTTTTTTTTTTTTTTTTTTTTTTTTGTCTTTTTGGGACAGCATCTCCCTGTAGCTCTGGATGTCCTAGAACTCACTTTGTAGACCAGGCTGGCCTTGAACTCACAGCGATCTGCCTGCCTCTGCCTCCCAAGTGTTAGGATTAAAGGCGTGTGCCACCGCACCCAGCTTGTTTGTTTTTTAAGTCAGCAGGCAAAGCAGCAGGTTCAACCATGCCATTTTCATGGATCCTTTGTTTTGGTTGGTCCTCCTCCCCATCTACAGCATCCTTACACCCTAGCTTCAGAAGCCGTAATGCATGGGCCAGTATAGTGGCAATGCCTGCCATTCAGCCCTCTGGCAGTGGGGGCAGAAAGCTGCTGAGCTCAAGATCGGCCTGGACTGTGTAGGGAGACCTCATCTTCAACCAGCCACCATGTCATGAGGAAGCACAGAGTCAGCCAATAACCAGCATCTACCACTGGCCAAAGGAGGGGATGGACACCCCAGACCCCTCCACAGCCTTTCAACAGCCCCAACGACACTAAGCAGAGGAGAAACAGCTGTTCCCATGGAACCCTGTTCAGACCATAGATGGGAGAGCAGCATAATGCCGCCGTGACCTCGAGGCACAGTGTTCCAGGGGCAGCTGGAAGATTGCGATAGATGGCCACTCACACTTGCCCAGCAAGCCCTGCAGGAAGTGGGGCAGGTGTTAGGGGTCATTCCCACTCTTCACATGCAGGTCCTGAAGCTCGGAGGCTAAGTGACCTTGACCTTGTCAAGGTGAAACCAGCACTCAAGACCTGCAGGTTCTACCAGAGAGAGAGAGAGAGAGAGAGAGAGAGAGAGAGAGATGCTGAGGACAAAGAAGACAGCTGCGGGAGGAGCCACGTGTCTGGATCCCAGGCATGAGGGCAATCTTCCAAGAGGTTTGTCCACCACCCGCCCATCTTTTCACAGCCATGGTTTGCTATGCCTCAGTACAAACCACTCAGTGGAAAATCAGCTCCCAGGTGACATTGGCCTGGAGTTAGAGAGCTTCATTTTACTGGCCTCACGCTGCCCGATAAATCCATGAAGGGGCGGATCAGGGCACAGGCTGCCTACGATCCTCCACTAGGCAGGCATGCTGCATGGGCTCCTGTGACAAGATCTGTGTGACTTCTCCCCTGTGAGCAGCGTCTTCCATCCATGCTTCTTGTACTTGGCACTCAGCAAAAGCGAGCAGGCTGTCACCACCTCCCTCTCTGGCCCTCACACAGGGCCTGGTGCACCTTTCAGACTGGCTGGTGTGATTAAGGAGAGGCGATGACTCTTGTCCCTGTGCAGTTGTCATGGTTTAGAGTAGACAGTCTCCAGACCTTCTGCTAGGACCCGGGCTGCACCTGGCTGCCGTCAGAGTTTTATGTTCCTCTTGCCCTCCTGTGTCTTTGCAGATGAACTGTTTGAAGTTTTGATTCATCTCGTTCTGCACTCGTGGGGGATTCTGAACTTTGTGCTTCTTTGAAATAAGTCCCGCTGAGTCTGTCGGCTGTACAGCTCCAGTGGAAATGATCCTCTGTCACATAGCTATAGAAAGCCAAGTGGCAGAAGTAAATTAACCTACCATCTCTACAAAGGGATATGTGCAGAATTGCCAGCGATATTTATGTAGGCATTGTGCTCTCAGATACACTTGGATGGCAGTGAATTGTCAGTTACTATGACAAAATGACTGAAGAAATCAATCTGCCAAGTATGAATAGCTCTCAATGAAGTTCAGGATCTCAGGTTAAGGGACCCACAAAGCTGGCAGAGACAGGGCCTCATATCGATGTGACCTCCTTTGAAGAGCATATAAATTAGCCGAGATGTAAGCAAAGATGTCTGTCACCCTCCCCAGGCAGGGCAATTTCAATATTCACATGGAAATGAAAGGCCATCTTAGCAGGCCCAGAAGGCCAGCTATGTTAATGACATTCAAATTGGGCCCTTTCTCCAGAGGACACTAGAAGCCCTTTCTAAAACTCGTAGGTGCCCAATTTCCAAGAGGATGCAGAACTGTCACCTTTTCTCAAATGACCTTTCTTGCCTGTTTATCCTCTTCCCAGTTCAGTCCTATTTGCATAAAAGCAAAACACTGTAGGCAAATGAAGTGTAAGTCTCGCTCATTAGACAGAAGATGGAGATGTGAAGTAGAAGATAACGGTTCTGACAGATAGATGAGAGAGATGGCAGGTCATAAGATGACAGATGATATAGTTGGATAAGAGAGATAACAGATGCTTGATAGATGATGATAGATTGATGATAGATAGGTGGTAGATAATAGATAACAGGGAGACATAATAGGAAATTATTTCAGATACACTGGATTCTAGAGCATCCTGGTTTCCTCTCCAGGTCATCTGTCATTTAGATAGAAATTTTGATGGGAGGCTGGAGAGATGGCTTAACTGTTAAAAGTACATATTGCTCTTCCAGAGGACCTGACCTGAGTTTGGTTCCGAGCATCCAAATCAGGCAGCTCACAACTGCCTGTAACTCCAGCTCCAAGGGATCTGATGCCGTCTTCTGGCCTCCATAGGTACTGCATATAGATACACGTGTGTGTGTGTGTGTGTGTGTGTGTGTGCGCACAAGTACAAATATACTCAGTTTAAAAAACAAAATTTTTATGGGTGAGTACTGGTTAAATTCTTATTGACAAAAAGAAAGATTAGCCCATTGATTTAGAGTGCCAGAATTACTTGCAAGGCCGTAGCACTTGGAGTGAGGTCTGGAAGGAAGGAGATGGTGAAAGCCATAGAATGGTCACCTTCATTCGCATTACTTCCCTTGCTTTGTGCTGTGATTTGGGAATGATTTGTGTAAATGCTTTATAGATACACAATCCATAAATCAAGTTTTGGGGAAACTTGATATTCTTTATTCTAAAGACTATCAGGGATGTATTATTAAAATGATTAAGATTAGGGAAATGGGAATTTTTTTAACAGAAAAATCCAAACTGTTAAAAGAAAGCAGAGAGGTGGTGGTGCACGCCTTTAATCCTAGCACTTGGGAGGCAGAGGCAGGCGAATCTTTGTGAGTTCGAGGCCAGCCTAGTCTATAGAGCGAATTCCAGGCCAGCTGGGGCTACAGGGAGACCCTGTCTCGAAAAGACCAAAAAAAGAAAGCAGAAACAGGAAGCTTCTTTTCCACTGCCTTTGGGGGCGGGAGTGGGGGAGCTGAGCAGCTTCACACACACACACACACACACACACACACACACACACACACACACACAGAGTAAATAAATGTAAAAGGAAAATAAAAACAAAAACAAAACCAGATCCTTTCAGTGGAAGAAGATACATGGATGGACAGGATTGTGTCCTGAAAGCCAGCCAGTTGGGAGTGGGGGTGGGAGCTGTGAGCAGAGTTGGGGACAGGTCCAACTCCTTCTGAACCTTTATCCTCTAATCCTTAAAACAGGTTTGCTTCCTGTTCAAACTTGATAAAAATCTGAAACAGCTGGATAAAATCTGGAATAATTTGGGGTTGCTGGTAATATGTTTAAGTTGAGATCTAGCTTAATCTTTTTTTTCCAGGCCTTTTCAGTTTATTTTTGGCGATGTGGGAGCCATGCTTTGTAGACTTCAGGCCGATGCCTGCTGACTCTTCAAGCTTGAAAAGTTGCTCTGCCTAGGGGTTCAGATTTGGTTTGTCTGAAGGCAGTGACTCATGTGGTTCCTGTTCCCAGGAAGGCAAAGGGCTGCTCTCTAGACTGGAGGACAGCACAGCAGATGCTCTGAACCAGGTCTGCCTTCTCTGCTTTAAACAAAACAAAGAGAATGTTTGAGTGAGAATACCATCCTGGCTTACAAAGAAGTTTAGGAACTGATTTTCAAGTTGCTGGGTTTGAAGGAGGTTAACATTAGATGACAAACACTCAGATTCTGCATCTGCTCTGTCTATTTTCCTTCCCTACCTTGGCTTAATGGACATTTATAGCAACTGTATTCATTGAAAAAAAAAATCTCCTCCAATACTTCTGGAGAGAAGCATCAGAATGAAGGAAAATGAATCCTCAAGAGCCACACTGAAACAGTGAATTTACTCATGTAAAGGATATGCTACCCAAGATTCCACTAAAGGACAGGATATTTACATTTGGTATTCTATTTTCTTGTCACAAAGATGCTAATTCAGCTCCCATTACTGAATGGAGGGGTTAACACACTTTCATGGTCCCAAAGACATTCTTAGGTTTTATGATTTTGTCATCCCCCTCCCCCCTAATGCTCCAAGGAGAAAATTTGAGTCTTTGAAGAAATGAGATTTTTATCTTTAGGGGTCTCCATAAAAAATAAGACCTGGAAATAAAAGGAAAACTCTTGGGAAGAAGGGGAGACAAGAGAGAACAAGTGTGGAAGCTTGTGCGGAGCTCCCTGTGTGAACGCAGGGAGGGTTGAGATGAAACCCATTATTTTACAATTAAGACCAAGCTCAGGTCCCAGCACTCAGATTGGGTGGCTCATAACCACTTGTAACTCCACCTTGAGGGGATCCAATATCTTCTTCTCACCTCCAAGGCCACCTACATCCACAGACACAAACCCACACAGAGACACACAATTAAAAAAATTTTAAATAAATGCACTATTAAAAAGTTTTAAAATATGTGATTTTAAGTTCTTGGAAGTATTTACATAAATGACATTTTCTTTCTTTCTTTCTTTCTTTCTTTCTTTCTTTCTTTCTTTCTTTCTTTCTTTCTTTCTTTCTTTCTTTCTGGTCTTTTCGAGACAGGGTCTCCCTGTAGCCCCAGCTGTCCTGGAACTCACTCTGTAGACCAGGCTGGCCTTGAACTCACAAAGATCCGCCTGCCTCTGCCTCCCAAGTGCTAGGATTAAAGGTGTGCACCACCACGCCTGGCGATTTCCTCCTTTTTTTTAGAAGGAAAAATTATATTTTGCCTCTTTAACTTTGTACTATTTCTGGAGACTTGTTTGGGTGTGATGTGAATGTAATTCTGTGTATATGTAATGTAATTCCAGCCAGGAGTGGTGGCACACATCTTTAATCCCAGCATTCGGGAGACAGAAGCAGGCGGATCTTTGTGAGTTTAAGGCCAGTCTGGTCTACATAGTGAGTTCCAGGACAGCTGGAGCTACGGGAAGACCAAAACACACACACACACACACACACACAAACACACACACATACACACACACACACACACACACACACACACGCACACAAGCTACCTTTCAATTAAAAACTCTGATTTAAGAAAAGCCAGACAGGTGCTGGAGAGATGGCTCATTGATTAGCAGTACTGGCTTCTATTCAGAAGACCCAAGTTCAAATTCCAGCACCCTCATGGCAGCTAATAACCACCCGTAACTCCAGTTCCAGGGGATCTGAAGACTTCTGACCTCTATGGGTATTGCAGGATGTGGGTGTACTTACATACATGCCTGCAATATACTCTACACATAAAATAAAACAATATTTAAAAAGAAAAGCCAGACACAGAAAACTGAATAGCAAGGAGGTGCACGCTGCTATGACACAGTCCCCTCACTTGTAGAACAGCCTGTAGTAGGGTTTGCTTAAAGCCACCCCAAAAAAATTTTACAGGAGGCTGGAGAAATGGCTCAGCGGTTAAGAGTGCCAACTGCTCTTGCAGAGGACCCAGGTTCAATTCCCAGCGCCCACATGGTGGCTAAGAACCATCTGTAACTTCAGTTCCAGGGGAATCTGACACCCTCTTCTGACCTTGGCGGCATTGCATGACATGGATGCACCAACCTACATGCAGACAGTACACTCATACACATTAAAAAAAAATTTTTTTAAATACCAAGTCAGCTGATGATCTGTTCTCAAAACTGTTCCTTTCTGACTTCTCCTGTATGTATAAAATAAATAAAATAAATAAAATAATTTTACGCATGTGAACATTACTGTTTTAGCCTCCTAATCCAGAAATTTATGTTTTTAAAAAGGTATACTTCTACTTGACCTACTCCAAAGGTGGAAAGAAAAACTTTTATACATAGGAAATCAGATGTGGTAAGAATTACTCTAATGGAGCTGTGTGGAGATTTTTTGACTATGATTGATTGATTTGTGTGTGGAGGGCACTATGGGCACCAGGGTGTGCATGCAGGTCAGAGGACAACTTTCAGTTGGTTGTCTCCTTCTACCATGTGGATTCTGGGACTGAACTTAGGTCATTAGGCTTGGAGTAAGTGATTTAACCCAGTGACAAATCTTACCAGCAAGAGATTTGAGTTATTATAAATTAATTTATTTTATACAAGGTCTTACTATGTAGCCCTGGCTGGCCTGGAGATCTGTCTGCCTCTACCTCATGAGAGATTTGGGTTTTAATGGTGAGTTTGCAGTTAGGAACTTGACCAGCATTTTCTTTATTTTTATGTTAGTTTTACTCTCAAGTGTGCTGGATAGCTTTAGTGTCAACTTGACACACTTGGGTTGAGGGAGCCTCAGTTGGGGAATTGGCTCCATTGGATTGGCCTGTGGCCACATCTGTGGAGTATTGTCTGATTGTCGAGCAATGTGGGAGGGCCCAGCCCACAATGAGTGGTGCCACCCTGGGCAGGTTGTTGTGTGCGGTGTAGGAAGGCAGGCTGGGCATGGGCCAGTGGAGCAAGCCAGTGAACAGTACTCCTCCATGGCCTGTGCTTCAGCTCCTGCCTCCAGGTTCCTGCCCTGAGTTCTTGCCTTGGGCTCCCTGAGAACTGTGACCCAGGAGATGTAAGCTGAATAAACCCTTTCCTCCCCAAGTTGGTGTCGGTCAGAGTGTTTTGTCACAGCAATGGAAGACAAACTAGAATAAGTGCGTATGTGTGTGTATGTGCACCTGTATTTGGTTAAAGAAGTTGATTAAATTTTTCTAGCCTAAAAATGATTAAATAAACGTTTATTTTTCTTTTTCAGAGGTTTTTGAGAGTCTCCCTATGAAGGTCAGGCTGAGCTCAAAAGTGTGGATTCTCCTGCCTCAGCCTCTGAGTGCTATGGTTATAGGCTGTGCCATAATATACTGCCAAAAGAAGCGGGGGTTTTTTTGTTTGTTTATTTTTTTAATTTGTTCGCTTGTTTGTTTTTGTCTTTTTGAGATAGGATCTCCCTGTAGCGTCCATAAGTAGATCAGGCTGGCCTCAAACTCACAGAGATCTATCTGCCTCTGCCTCCCAAGTGCACCACCAGTTCGGCAATAAGCATTTTCTTTT
>VZQC01009555.1:1511418-1670070 GCA_009823505.1 Rhizomys pruinosus | reverse complement strand
AAAAAAAAAAAAAAAAAAAAAAAAAAAAAAAAAAAAAAGAGGAAAAGACAAAGCCGTCCTTTATCCAGCAAGTGCCAAGAGGAAAGAAGAATCTTTTTTTTTTTTCAAATTTTATTTATTTTTGTATGTGTATGAATGTACTGTCTGCATGTAGGCTTGTGCACCTGTGTCGTGCAGTGCCACGGAGGTCAGAAGAGGGTCTCGGATTCCCCTGGAACTGGAGTTCTCCTGGAATTGGAGTTACAGAATGTTCTTAGCCGCCATGTGGGTGCTGGGGATCGAACCCGGGTCCTCTGCAACAGTAGTCGGTGCTCTTAACCGCTAAGCTATCTCTCCAGCCCCAAGAAGAATCTTTTAAAAATATTATATTTATTATTTTTATTTTATGTGTATGAGTGTATTGTCTTCATGTATGTAAGTACACCCATGTCATACAATGCTCATGGAGGTCAGAAGGGAGTGTTGAAGCCTCTGGAACCGGAGTTACAGACAGTTGTTAGCCACCATGTGGGTGTTGGGAACTAAACCTGGGTCCTCTGCAAGAGCAGCCAGTGCTTTTAACTGCTGACCCATCTCTCCAGCCCAGAAAAGAAGAATCTTAGTGACTTTATGTTTTCATGCTTTTGGCCTAGCTTAGCAGGATAGGCCTCTAATCTCAGCACTCAAAGAGTTTAGGAAAGTAAGATTGAGGCCAGCCTGGGGAACACAGTGAGAGCCTGTTTCCAAACAAACAAGAAGCGGGTGATTGGAGACAAACGCAGGTCCCAAGTTGAAATGTAATTTGACTTACTACTGTTCTTTAAGGCAGAAAGAAAACCATGAGGATCCAGCTACCCCCAGCCTGCCTGCATCTCAGGGCTTCTTTGCACGACACTGGTGCACAGACTTGCATGCAGACAGTACATTCATACACATACAGAAATAAATAAAATTAATAAAAAAAATTAAAATGATCTCAATTTAAAAAGAAAAAAAATAATAAAATAAAATGATCTCACTATGTGGCACCTGGCTGGTCTGGGACTCACTGTGTAGATGAGGCTGGCCTGGATTCCCAGAGATCCACCTGCCCCTGCCTCCTGGGTGCTGGGATTTTTAAAAGAATAACAAATCAAAGACTGCTTTGCCATGGACAGTGGCTAAGTATCTGTTGTGCTAACTCAGACCCTCCATAAAAATGATAAAAGAAGCCTCTCTTTTCTTTTTAGGTGCGTTTTCCCTTTTTACCCAGGCAGCGATCCTCCTGTCTCAGCCTCCTGAATGCTAGGACTACAGGCGAGCATGCTGAGACGTGGGGAGGAAAGAGGTCGACAAGGAGTGGACAAGGTGGTCCAAGTCTGGACTACCAGGGTCAGGTCTGGTCAGAGGCAGATCTGGAAAAATAACAAAACAAAACAAAACAAAACAAAACAAAACAAAACTAAGCTAAGCTAAGCTAAGCTAAGCTAAACTAAACTAAACTAAACTAAACTAAACTAAACTAAACTAAACTAAACTAAACTAAACTAAACTAAACTAAACTAAACTAAACTAAACTAAACCACCCACGCGTTTTCGAGAAGGTGTTGTTCATTCAGTGAGCTGCCGCAGCAAGCCATCCCAGAAGTTGAATCCTGCGGGTTCAATGCTGCCACCGGCTTGGCTTTAGGTAGCACTCACTTAAAACCCTGGGGGAAGCTGATTACAGGAACGTCACATTCCTCACACCAACTTCTTTTCAAAATCCTGGAATAGCTGAGTCTGGGGGATGCGTTTGTAGCCACAAACTTTCCAGAGCATTTAATTGCGTGCAAAGGACATAGTTGTGCAGTCAGGTAACTTCCTTTTCTCTGGATTCCGGGAGAGGGAGGCTGGTACCCCAGGTCCTGCGCGCCGCATTTGCACGCGGGGGTGGAGGGAAAGGGAATCTTCCAGAAACCAGCTCTGGTCATCCGCACATTCCTCAACAGTAGGATGTTCTCACCAAAGTGGCTTGGGAGGGGGTGACCTTGGGGAGAGGGGTATGTGGTAGTTTTTCTTTTTGTCTGTTTCCTGGTGCTCAGAGAAACAAAGGCCCAATTAGCCCTCCTGGCTTGCAGTGGGTGCATCTCAGATCCAGACCCTGACTTTGAAATCACCCTCCCTTGTCGCCTGCCACCCCAGAGCCCCCCGTTTTGACGAGCAGCGGGCTCCGAGTGTGACCTTTCAGACTCCTGGGTCAAGAGGCTGCGTGGCGCCGGCCGGGTTCATGCTGCACAAAGCGTCTGTCCGAGGCGCAGTGCTTTCTTGGCTAAAGCCTTGGCCTGGACACGGTGAAGTCCCCGTTTTTTTTATTTTTTATTTATTTATTTTTTTCAGGAGCATGGCGACACAAAGGGTTTAAGGGGGAAGCTGTTAAAAGGAAGCCTTTTTCTCTTCTGCCTGAATGCGGTGGGGAGATTAAAACTTTGATTTGGGATCCTGCGGTATTCATGGTGGTGGGCGATGAATAGGGCCGTGTCAATGCCCCCAGCGCTTTCATCTCACTCATCTCCAGATACAGGTCGTTTTGCACTTGAAAGAAGGGAAAGAGGGGACTGTGGGATTTTGACAGCTCATATCAGCCTCTGAACTCTTGGTGCGGATTTTCTAATTAAGCCCAAGGAAGCGTCAGGTGCCAGCCCAGAAATGCGGACACAGGGCTTTTAGTACTTGGGAAATTTAGTAAGGATTTCTGAACACAGAATCTGGAGCAACAAACAGAAAATCATGAAGGAAGTCTGGTCGGGAGAAAGGAGAGACTGCAGTTCAGGGGCTCGAGACCCTCACCCTTCACCAGCACGGCTCTTTGGGCCCAGAAGCTGCCTGTCATTGGGAACATAAGCTCAGCTATGCAGGGTGCTGGGTGCTGGGAGACTCATATAGTTCTAGACTGCAGGCTCCCTTTGATGTCAGACACCTTGCCAGGAACTGGACAGACATAGTCTGGAGGGGGCTGTAACACACCCGTATGGTTTTAATGAAATCATTTAAGAGATGGTAAAAACCATCTGCCAGCCTTTGGAAATGAAAAAAACAAACAAAACTAATGGTTTATTGACTCAAAATCAAAACATGTAGGTTGCTTTGGAACAATCACAAGACCTAAAACGAAATCATTATTTTGTGCTGAGCTGGGGGAGTTTCAATTTCCTGGAGACAGGGATTTTGTGGATCTGGGAAATCTCCAGAAGGTAGGTTTAAGAAGGACCCTCATAGGTGATTCTTGTGATGGAGCAGTGTTCCCTTGGCTACTTTGTAAACAACAAGATTAGGAGTCCTTGTTTAAGACATGAAAAAAGTTTTAGGTGTGTGCACCTGTATTTAATCAAATTTCCAGTAAGTTCTAAGAATATAATTCATTTTCAATAAGCTCCTGAAAGGCTTATAAGTTCCCCAGATTGCCCAAGTTTCCTCCCATGCCCCTGGCTGCTACCTCTCAGTTTATTTTGCAGATTTTCTTTTTTTTTAATTTTTTAAAATTTTATTTATTTCTGTATGGTATGAATGTACTGTCTGCATGCAAGTCTGTGCACCCGTGTCGTGCAATGCCGCGGAGGTCAGAGAGGGTGTCGAGTTCTCCTGGAATTGGAGTTTCAGACGGTTCTCGGCCGCCATGTGGGTGCTGGGGATCGAACCCGGGTCCTCTGTAAGAGCAGTCCGTGCTCTTAACCGCTAAGCCATCTCTCCAGCCCACATATTTTCTTTTAAAATGATTAATGCTTAGTTTGTGGTTGACATTAATGCTGCCTGCCCGTCAAATGATGTGATACTTGGTCCACAGTGTACACTGTCTATTCAGTCGAGCTGGTTGGCTTCTGTTCAAGTCTTGAAGCAGGGCCATCTCCCATTCTTTTTTCAAGTTCCTTGGTGATCTTATCCAGATTCAAGCTTTCTAACAGATTCCGAGACTTGTGTCTCCAGCTCGGCTGTTCCCGTGAGCCCTAGACTCTCCATATGTCTCTTCAGCGGCTTGCTCGTATTTGGGCTTGAAGGCCAGTGACCTGCTGTTTGGCCAGCTGTGGAAAAGAGGGTTGGAAAGGCCAGACTGCCTTTAGGCCGTAGGAAGGAGTCTAAATTTTATGGAAGAGTCTTTAGGAGGCTTTAGAAGGTGTTGGGAATTGGGAAAATATGATCTAAATTAAGATCGTGTGTGCGTGACAGAGAAAAAGTCAAAGACAGAAGAGATACAGTTAGTCTCCTGTAGCTTAGTCGCTATACGGTCAAGGACAACCTTGAATTACTGCTCCTCCCGCCTCTACCTCCCAATCCTGGGATTACAGTGCAGCAGCATCCCAGCTCTAATACTTAAATAGAATTTGGGAAGAAGCTGGAGTCTACTGGCAAACAGTACGTGCACCTGGCCGCCCATCCTCCTGTCACCTGGCTCCACGCTGGCCCCACGCTGGCCCCACGCTGGGGTCCCACACCTGGCATGCCCTGGAGGGCTCTTTCCGAGCGGTTTTTGCTGTGGCCTCCAGGTTCTCTCTGTCTGGTGAAGAAGCTGAAGCTGATGCATCCCAGGGCTCTTTTCAGATCTCAGATTTCTTCTTTTCAGTCAGGTAAGAAAATAACTCCTGACTGTCACAGGAGATGGGATGCAAGCTATCAGCTTTAGCTTCTCATATGAGACAGATTTAGCCCAGGAGCTGTGCTTGTTTCTACCCAAATTGAATTAGCAGACCTTGAAGGAGTCAGATCAGGGGATAGGTAAGTGCTTTCCTAGAGCAGCGCGAGTTGTCAGCCTGGTCAGCATGTTGGTCAGCTCAGCAAAGAAGCTGGCACGGGTCGCCGCGGGGAGGGGCATCAGAAGCCTTCCTGCCATTACCCTGGGATTTCCTGCCTGTGTACCGCCTCCTCTGTGCCACGGATTGTGGGGTGCAGTCTGCTTCTGGGACTTAGCACGCTGTCCCCACTCCTCCATTTGGGGCTGCCCCCTCACTTGTCAATGTGACACAAACCTAGACATACTTGGGAAGCGGGAATCTCAGTAATGTCCTCAGTCAGACTGGCCTGTGGTTGTGTTGGATGGGGCCATTTTCTTCATTGCTAATCAATGTAGGAGGCAGCTGGGCCTGGGCTGTATGAACCTACCTGACAAGCTGGGGAAACCGGCACCCCCTGCCTTCTTCTGCAAGTTTCCGCCACTGACTTCCTGCCTTCGTGTCCCTGAACAATGGACTGAGACTTGAAAGCCAGATAAACCCTTTCCTCCCCAACTTGTTTCTGGTGGGAGTGTTCTTTCACAGCCACAGAGAAACAAACTAGACACCCTCCTAAGAACAGTTCTAGGGTAGGCACAGCCCTTCTGATCCTTGCTGTGACACTGTGCCATTGGGTAATCACGTGCCATTGGGACTTGGCACAGGAGTGCCCTAAGATTCCATCCCTAGGGGTATGGACTCTGGGAACTCTGGCCGCAGGCAGGGCCACTGCTGACCTCTTTGTGAACCCTCCACAACAGTCCCCTCTGGGGAGTAACAGCAGCTGCAAGCTGACAGTTTGGTAAGCAGAGCTTGGCTTGGATTTCACACTAGCACCTGACCAGCACGTTTCAGGCCAGTGCAGTACCGCACATGGCAGACCCTTGGTGAGTACGTGGTGGCTGGCTGTCGTCTAGGACCCGAAGTCACACAGCCTCATTATTGGTCCCCTGCTCGGTAAAGCTTTCAGTCGCCCTCTAGGCAGCCGTGTCCACCTGGATTCTGGATTCTGCACCCACCTTCTTCCTGACCACTGCCATCCTCCTCCCCGTCCCATGGGATACATCTCATTGACTCCTTAGGCTATTCATTTCAAGACAAAATTATAAAATGATTATAAAATTATAATAGCTAAAACACTGTGAGATTCTTTTCGCAATTCAATCTCACAGTTTTCCAGTGTAAAATTTATAGATGATGTGTTGTGCTCCAGTGTCAAAAGTCTGAAACATCACATATAAAAGCACCACCAACCTCATGCAATGCTTATTAATAGTCATAGTTACTGGATTCAGTGTTTAGTTTCAAAATAAAAAATAATAAAGAAAATTTTTTTTCATTTAAAACATATTCAAGTTTCACTGGGTATGGTGGCCCATACCTTTAATCCCAGCACATTGGAGGCAGAGGCAGGCAGATCTCTGTGCATTCAAGGCTAGCCTGGTCTGTGTAGGGAGTTCCAGGCCAACTGGGGCTACAGGGAGACCCTACCTAAAATAAATAAATAGGTCAACCAACCAACCAACCAACCAACCAACCAAGACTCTCCATCTTAGGAGGTCCATGTCATCATTGATACTGCTTAGGACTGGTGTATCAGTTACTCTTCTTATAACTATGACCAAATGCCTGATAAAAAATTAAAGAAGAGTTGATTCTGCTCACAGATTGAGAGTCCAGTCCACCAGGGCAGGGAGGCGTGGCGGCAGGAGCGTTGTGTCCGGGTCAGGAAACAGAAAGAAGAGAATGTGCTCAGTCCAGGACTTCAGCCCAGTGGATGGTGCTGCCTACATCTAGGGTGGGTCTTCCCACCTCAGCCCAGTGGATGGTGCTGCCTACATTTAGGGTCGGTCTTCCCACCTCAGCCCAGTGGATGGTGCTGCCTACATTTAGGGTGGGTCTTCCCACCTCAGCCCAGTGGATGGTGCTGCCTACATTTAGGGTGGGTCTTCCCACCTCAGTTGATGCAGTTGTACTGCTTAGTTTTTGTCAGTTCGACACACACTAAAATCACCAGGGAGGAGGTCAATTTAGACATTTCCACCACCAGACTGCCTGTGAGCATATCTGTGAGGCATTTTCTTAATTGCTAATTGACATAGCAGGGCACAGCCCGCTGTGTCCAATGTCATCCCTGGGCAGGTAGTCCTGGGCTGTACAGAAAAAAAAATAGCTGGGCAGGCAGGGAGAGCAAGCCACAGCCACATCCCCTATGGTCTCCTGCCTCAAGTTTCCTCAGTGGACAGTAGCCTATAAGCTAAAATAAACACATTTCTCCCCACAGTGGTCTGGGTCAGTGTCTGATCTCACCAATGAAAAGCAAAATAGAGCACAAATCTAGAAAATTCCTCACAGACACATCCAGGAGTGACTAGGTCCCATTGAGTTGGCAATGTGGATGAATCATCACAGATGATGGCAATACAAATCAGATTCACTCACACATGTTTTTTTGCTGTTTTTAAAATCTCTGTGACACTGTCACAGATCAAGTGTGCACACACCAAGGATGGTCAGCACCTGTGGGTCTGTTTGCACAACCCAGACTTCAAGCCAGAGAGACAGCTGTGAGGAAATCGCAGCTGGAGAGAAGGGCCTGGTGCTGAAGCCCAAGGCAAGCTACCAAAGAAAGGAGGCAAATCTCACCATAATTTTAGGATTCTAATAGAACTCTTCAGTAGAGAGGCAGGAATATTTCATACAACTGTGGTTTTCTGTTAATGTGAAACACCATAAAACAAATTTAAAGAAAAGGAATAAATGAATGCCATTACGTTCTAGGCACTTAGAAGTGAGCAGCTCTTTTCAGAATTGTCATAGGAGCTCTCACTGCAATCCAGTCAGCTTGGTTGTAGTTGTGCTTCAGCTCCTGCCTCCAGGTTCCTGCCCTGAGTTCCTATGGTGGGCTCCCTCAGTGATGAACTGTAACCCGGGAGATGTGAATAAACCCTTTCCTTCCCAAGTTGGTATTGGTCAGAGGGTTTTGTCTCAGCAATTGAAGAGGAACCAAAACACCATTTCTCAGGTGAGGTTCCCTCTTCCCAGGTGTTCAAGTTGACAAGGGAAGCAGACCAGGACAGCTGCTTCTGTCTCCTAACTGTGCCTCTTCCATAAAAGTACTTGTAGAGTCGGCTGGAAGTCGAGACCGTGTGTGCAGTAAAGCAAAACTAGGCCTTGCTAGCCCAGTCCACCCACAGTCAGCAAAGCAGGTGATCACAGGGCTAGCCCAGTCAACCCACAGTCAGCAAAGCAGGCGATCACAGGGCTAGCCCAGTCAACCCACAGTCAGCAAAGCAGGCGATCACAGGGCTAGCCCAGTCAACTCACAGTCAGCAAAGCGGGTGATCACAGGGGCTAGCCCAGTCAACCCACAGTCAGCAAAGCAGGCGATCACAGGGCTAGCCCAGTCAACCCACAGTCAGCAAAGCAGGCGATCACAGGGGCTAGCCCAGCAGAGATCAGTCAAACTTCATGCAGAGCTGCATGATATATGGACATTAGTAAAGGGTGTGGTTTAAAGCACACAGTTTTCACTTTATATTTATTATTGTGTGTATGGGGGATGGGGGGTGGGGGTAGGGGATGGGGTCTGGGGGCAGGGACACGAGCCACAGTGCACTTATGGAGGCCAGAGGACATCTCTGTGGGGTGAATCTCTTCTTCCACTTTCCCATGGTTTCCGTGGAGAGAACTCAGTTCACCAGGCTTGTGTGGAAGGGATTTAGAGCATTGAGCCATCCTGCTGGCTCAAGCCTTGACTTCATCTGCTGCCATAAGTAGAGGATTCCATCTATTGGCTTTGGACCTGAGGAGATGATACTCGAGATGGAAGCCTGTGATCCATTACACTGAGACCCTTTCTCAGTTGTTTGGGATCCTAATGTCACAGACAAGACGTACAGTAGAAATGCCTGGAGTACTGCTTTGTGGCTGGTATTAACTCATAAAGTATTTAACTTTTAAAATGCTTTTATGGCGTTTTCGTGCATGTATGCCACTGTACTTTGCTTGTGTTCCCACTTCCCACCCAGTATTTCCTCCTCCTAAGTGTGCCTCTTTGCTTTCATTACATATGTATTTGTTTATATACAGAAATATATATAAACAACATATAAACAATATACATATACACACACATATATGTATGTATTTAAATCTGGATCCTCACATGAGGGAAAACTAGCACTGTTTTGGGGTCTCTTCCCCCATTGCCCTCTCCTGTTTCCTCCTCGGCCCACCCTCTACCCCTACCCCTCTTCCCCTCATCACCCCTTTAAACTCTCGTGTCATGTAGAAGTTAGTTTTGCACACTGCTGCAGTATTCATGAGAAAGGGCTGACTTAAAGTTACTTCGATTTTGAAGCTCTGATTTGCTTGAAGCTTGTCACGTGACCATCTCTAATCTTAAGGTTATAGCAAAGTAATGGCATGCTTTTGCATGTTTAGTAGGATATGGTATCAACTCCTCCGAGGGCAGAAAATCGCTGAGATGATGCTGATGAAACACTCCCTGACTTACTTGTCCTTAAAGATATCTCAATTATTTGTGCTTTCTGTCTTCCTTTGCCATTTTCCGGAGACATCTACTTGGCATGCCAGACAGAGGGATGCGCTTTCAACAGAGAGGGCAGAAAATGTTCACCTGTTAGAAAAGTTGCCACAAGGCTCATAGCGCAGGCAGAGGTTGGTTCCCTCATCGCCCTGTTATTTCTCTGAACAGACTGTAATTCCGTCAATTTTCCATGCTTGTGGCCATGAATGCTCGGCATTACCATATCTGAACATTAACAAAAAAGGAATTTCATGGGGCCATTTTTCGCTTGAAGGCACGGAAGGCGTGAAGACCTCATCAGGAATACGGCATGTCTCACGTCGCTCTCACATGCCACTTCCTGGAAGCTGTCCTTTGCCAGAATGGAACACTGAGAGCCCTCCCAGCCCCTTGTCCAGTCCCTTCAAGCAACAAAGAGGCCGAAGTTTCTTCCACTGCAGTTGTCACAACATCAGTACCTATGACACTCGTGCTTAAAGAGTTCAGACCTTCCTTCCTTACTCCATCCATGGGGAGCAGGCAGTGTTTATAACAATGGATTAAAAATGTTTCTAGACCACTCACATGGCTTTAAAATTAAATAAATCCATTTCTCTTTTTAAAAATTGGTAAGTCGCCGGGCGTGGTGGCCCACGCCTTTAATCCTAGCACTCTGGAGTCAGAGGCAGGCAGATCTTTGTGAGTTCAAGGCCAGCCTGGTCTACAGAGTGAGTTCCAGGACAGCTGGGACTACAGGGAGACCCTGTCTCAAAAAGACCAAAAAATAAAACTGCGAATTTTGGGCTGGAGAGATAGCTTGGCAGTTAAGAGCACCGACTGCTCTTGCAGAGGACCTGAGTTCGATCCCCAGCACCCACATGGCAGCTAAGAACCATCTGTAACTCCAATTCCCTTCTTACACCAGAAAGCAGATACAGACAAGTGATTGGAAGTAAACACCTAAAGCGTTTCCCCAGTCCTGCAGCCAGTAAAAAGCCAATCAGGATTAAGAAGTCAGAACCTTTCCCCGTTGACTGAGTTTTGAGCAACTTAGTTTATGACCTTTAACAATTTATTTTATTTTTTTATTTTTTGGTTTTTGTGGACAGGGTTCCCTGTAGTCCACGTCCTGGAAACCTCACTCTGTAGCAGGGCTGGCCTTGAACTCACAAGATCTGCCACTCGACTCAGCAGTTTGCCTGCGATTAAAGGGTGGGCCACCACGCCCGGGCTTACCATTTTTAAAAAGAAATGGATTTATTTCAATTTAACGCCATGTGAGTGGTCTAGAAACATTTTTAATCCATTGTTATAAACACTGCCTGCTCCCCATGGATGGAGTAAGGAAGGAAGGTCTGAACTCTTTAAGCACGAGTGTCATAGGTACTGATGTTGTGACAACTGCAGTGGAAGAAACTTCGGCCTCTTTGTTGCTTGGGGACTGGACAAGGGGCTGGGGGGCTCTCAGTGTCCATTCTGGCAAAGACAGCTTCCAGGAAGTGGCATGTGAAAGCGACGTGGACATGCCGTATTCCTGATGAGGTCTTCACGCCTTCCGTGCTTCAAGCGAAAAATGGCCCATGAAATTCCTTTTTTGTTAATGTTCAGATATGGTAATGCCGAGCATCATGGCCACAAGATGAAATTAACGGGAATTACAGTCTGTTCAGAGAATTTTCAATAACAGGGCGATGAGAACCAACCTCTGCCTGCGCTATGAGCCTTGTGGCAACTTTTCTAACAGGTGAACATTTCTGCCCTCTCTGTTGAAAGCGCATCCTCTGTCGGCATGCCAAGTAGATGTCTCCGGAAAATGGCAAAGGAAGACAGAAAGCACAAATAATTGAGATATCTTTAAGGACAAGTAAGTCAGGGAGTGTTTCATCAGCATCATCTCAGCGATTTTCTGCCCTCGGAGGAGTTGATACCATATCCTACTAAACATGCAAAAGCATGCCATTACTTTGCTATAACCTTAAGATTAGAGATGGTCACGTGACAAGCTTCAAGCAAATCAGAGCTTCAAAATCGAAGTAACTTTAAGTCAGCCCTTTCTCATGAATACTGCAGCAGTGTGCAAAACTAACTTCTACATGACACGAGAGTTTAAAGGGGTGATGAGGGGAAGAGGGGTAGGGGTAGAGGGTGGGCCGAGGAGGAAACAGGAGAGGGCAATGGGGGAAGAGACCCCAAACAGTGCTCGTTTTCCTCCATGTGGAGATGCCAGATTTAATACCATATATGTGTGTGTATATGTATATTGTTTATATGTTGTTTATATATNATCACGTGAGCCATGCTTGACATCGAGGGGCCAGAGAGTTAACTCAGTGGGCAGCACCTGCTCTCACATCTGCACGTTGTCCTCTGATGCCCACATGTGTACAGATCGTAGATAAATAAAAGTGTAGTAAAAATTACAAGAAAATTGGATTTTTTTTAAAAAAAGATGAGTGAGTTACTGAACCTTGAAGGCATTACTGTGAGATAAATCAGACATAGAAAACTCTTTTTTTTTTTTAAGTGGATTTTCTTTCTTTTAAAAAATATTTTATTGGGGCTGGAGAGATGGCTCAGCTGTTAAGAGCATGGATTGCTCTTGCAGAAGAGCCAGGTTCCATTCCCAGCACCCGCATGGTGGCTAAGACCCATCTTTAAGCCGGGCATGGTGGCACACACTTTTAATCCTAGCACTCAGGAGTCAGGGGCAGGCGGATCTCTGTGAGTTCAAGGCCAGTGTCGTTTACAGAGTTCCAGGCCAGCTGGGACTAAAATGGAGATTGTCTCAAAAAATATATAATTTATTTATTTATTTTTTGTGTACAAGTGTATTGCCTGCATGTGTGTAAGTACACCCATGCAATGCCCAAGGAGGTCAGAAGAAGGTGTCAGATCCCTGGAACTGGAGTCATGAACTGTTGTTAACTGCCATGTGGGTGCTGGGAATTGAACTCAGGTCCTCTGGAAGAGTAGCCAGTGCTCTTACCCACTGAGCCAGCTCTCCAGCCCAGAAAAAAACCATGTCATGAGGACATTTATATGAAGACCTGGAAGAGTAAAATTCAGAGAAAAATATGTTCATTTGAAGACACTGAGGTCTGCTAGGACAGAGAGAGGTGTGATAGTGGATTCCGAATATCAATTTTGGCTGATGAGAAAGTTCTGGACCCCGAACAGCAATGTTTACAGAACACTGGGATTTAGGTAGAGGTGTTCTGCCATACACTGTATACTGAACATGATTAAGAAGATAAACTTCGGGCTGGAGAGATGGCCTAGTGGTTAAGAGTGCCAAGTGCTCTTGCAGAGGACCCAGGTTCAATCCCCAGCACCCACACGGCGCCTGAGAACCATCTTTAACTCCAGTTCCAGGGGAATCCGACGTCCTCTTCTGACCTCCTCGGCATTGCACGACACAGGTGCACCAACCTACATGCAGATAATACATTCATACACATAATAAAATAAATTTAAAAAATTTAAAAAAAGAAGATAAACTTCACATTACATGTATTTTACTACAATAAAAAGTGTCGGGGTCTCCATGTTTCTTTTTTCTTATTTTTTTTAATTTATTTTATTATGTGTATGAATGTATTGTCTGCATGTAGGTTGGTGCACCTGTGTCATGCAATGCCGAGGAGGTCAGAAGAGGGCATCGGATTCCCCTGGAACTGGAGTTAAAGATGGTTCTCAGGCGCCGTGTGGGTGCTGGGGATCGAACCCAGGTCCTCTGCAAGAGCAGACAGTGCTCTTAACTGCTAGGCTATCTCTCCAGCCCCTCCATGTTTCTTAAGTACAGACTAAAGTATTTTGGAAACATAAATGTCTTCCCATTTTATTGAGTTAACCTTAGAGAGAGAAAAGCAAGACTTTGAGGCTATTAAAGTTTTAAAACCAATCTTCACCTTACAACTATTTTTTAGGCAGTGTCTCACGAACCTCTGGTCTTGGCTCTATCCCCCTCCCTCAGGGAATTAACACAGCTGGTGGGTATCAAGCCCCAGAGTCTCATCCCAGAGCCACATGCCTTCCAGGAAAGCTCTTTATTAACTGGGCTACACCCCCAGTTCCTCATCCTGCAACTAAGGCTCATTGACATTTGAGAAGTTTAGAAGAGCACAAACCAAACAATCTTGGTCTCTTCCAAAGATCTCTAGGCTGAGAGAAGCCCGGCTCTCAACCACTGCTCAGCATCAGGAAAGAGTCACACTTGGTAGCCTGGGAGGAGATGAGAGTCCACAATTTGAAAAGTGATTTCTGCTAAATGCACATACTTGTGTACCATCGTAAAGCTGGATTGTCCCAAGTCCAATGACCTAATCAAGCATGTCTGTTTACATATAAATTGGACTTTTAAAAAATTTATCTTTATTTTTTAATATATATGGGTGTTATGTGTGCATGTATGTAAGTGCACTCATGCTGTGCAGTATCCACAGACAGAAGTGGGCATTGGAGCCCCTGGAACTGGAGTTACAGATGCTAGTTAGTTCCTGTGTGGGTGCTGGAATTCGAACTCAGATCTTCTGCAAGAACAGCCAGTGCTCTTAACTGCTATGCCATCTCTCCAGCCTCCCAGCCTGCTTTCTTATACAACCCAGGCCACCTATCCAGTGCTGGCACCACAGCCAGTGGACTAGGCTCCTCCACATTAATTAGTAATTAAGAAAATGCCTCACAGATATGTCCACAAACCAGTCCAGAAAAGGAAATTCCCCAGCTGAGGCTCCCTCTTCCCAGATGTGTCCCATGGACAACTGAAGCCATCCTGCATGCTCCTCTTGAGCTGCTTCTGGTCAGGGTGTGTATCGTAGTGACAACGATGAAGCCAGAGTAAGATGCAGCAGCATTTAGGTTGTTTTCAGTTGGAGGCTGTTGTGAATAAGGCTGCCCTGAGCATCCATACCCGAGATTTGTTTTTCCCTTGGACGCATAATTTTATTTATTTTCAGGAAACATCTTAAGAGTGGAATTATTGTGTGATATGCAAAGCAGATATCAAAAGGCTACCAAATTGTCCTCCAGTGTCGGTGCCACCCACATGTGAGGGCGTCATGTGGGCTGAGGGTGGTTTTCAGTGCATTTCCTAGTAATTAATGATGCTGCCCAAATTTTTTTTTTTTTTTGGTCTTTTTGGTCTTTTTGAGACAGGGTCTCCCTGTAGCCCCAGCTGGCCTAGAACTCACTCTGTAGACCAGGCTGGCCTTGAACTCACAGAGATCTGCCTGCCTCTGGCCCCTGAGTGCTGGGATTAAAGGCATGTGCCACCATGCCCAGCACTGTCCAACTTTCTATGTGCTTATTGGCTGACAGTTGTTTGTATCTGTGAAAATCCTTTGAGAATAATCCTTGACTATTAAAAAATAGGGTCCTTTATCTTATGATTATTGGGTTGCATCCTTGTAATTATTTGAGGAATGAACTCCTTTGTGCATGTGTGGTATTTTTGCTGGTGTGGGCAGGCAGGCCTTTTCTTTCCATAGCTGTCTCTTGAGGGTTTTTTGAGTTAGAGGAGATCCAGCTTGCTAGTGTTTTTCTCTGTCTAGTGCTTTGGTATCATGTCCAAGAAGTCTTTGTAGACTTGAGAGTGCTTGCACAAGGCCCTGGGCTTGATCCTGGAGGATGCATGCTCATGTACGCGTACACACACACACACACACACACACACACATACACACACACACACGCACACACTCATTCTTGCTTATCTCAGGGTTGTGAAGATATTCTTATACAAGTTTTGCAGTTTCAGTTTTTACATTTGGATCCTGGCTTTTTTTGTATGCAGCAGGAGGCCCTGGTTAGCTGCACTTCTCTCACAAGAATGGAGAGCTGGTTGTTCCGCCACAGTGACCAGTCACTGGAATGGCTTCTCTATTCCCACTGGTTTGAAAATCAATTGAGCAGATAAGATACACATGTAAATGCATGCACACACACACAGTTGTATGTATGCACACACATATATACACACACACACCTCTAAATTTGTAGATTTAACCAACTGAGCATAAGAAAAATCAGAAAAAGTCCATTGGCACTGAATACATACAGTGAGTACAGACATGCCTTTCCCATCATTATTTCCTAGGATGTGCGGTGTGACGACTGTTGTAGCCACCTCTCTTTTTCTGTGAGGACAACACCACTCTGCTCACTAAGAGTCATCAGGCTTCTGACTCTTGGCTTACTAATAAGAATTAACAGACTTCTTAGAGCTTTGCTGATGCAGAGGCTTGAGGGAGGGGACTCTGTTCCCGGGATGCTGAGACTGATTCAACACTGCTCCTGGGATGTTGGGACAGGTTGACACGTCCCTCACTGTTTGTGCATCAGAGGAGGTCTGTTACTGGGCCAGTGACCATGGCCTTGGACGTGCCACGCTATGCTGTTTCCTTGCTATACAGATGGGAAAATTCCCATGTGTTTCACCCCACTTGAGCACTTATTGAATGTAAACTCCGTGTGAACTTCCAGCACTAAGCTTCCAAATAAAATCTCAAGAGGGAAGTAAAACAGTCAGGAGTGGCACAAGCCTGGAGATCCAGGTCTAATCTCTGTTTCTCAGCACCAGTCACAAGCAAGGCATCTACAATCACTCACTTAGCATTTGCTGTGCTTGACCATTAGATACTGAAGTAACTAGAGAGGATTCCAAGCTTATGGGAAGATGTGAGAAGGCCCTATGCAAACACTAGGCCACTGATGTAAGGAACTTGATCATCCCTGGATTTGGGAACCATGGAGAATCCTGCAGCCAGTCCCCTGCCGAGCCTGGGGTCAGCTGTGTGTGGCTTTGCGCATGCTCCATTCTTTTTCTTCTGCCTGCTGCCTGTCCTTGCTACAGTGTCACCACATTGTCTTGCTTACTGTAGTTTTATTAGGAGTCTTGAAATCAGATACCAAAACCTCCCCAAATTAGTTCTTTTCACAATTGTGGGTTTGTTTTTTGCATTTTCATATAGATTTTGGGATCAGCTTTTCAATTCCAATTTTAAAGGCTGTTTGGTTCTCCCCTGGATTACTGTGAAACCTGGGTCAATTTGTGGAGCAGATGTTTAGGGATAAGAAGATCTCTCACACATGAACATTTCGTTCTTTAATTTCTGAGCTGGATAGCTTTAGTGTCAACTTGACACACCTGGGTCGAGGGAGCCTCAACTGGGGAATTGGCTCCATTGGATTGGCCTGTGGCCACCTCTGTGGACTATTGTCTTGATGATTGAGCAGTGTGGAAGGGCCCAGCCCACAATGAGTAGTGCCACCCCAGGCAGGTTGTTGTGTACCATATAAGAAAGTAGGCTGGGCATGAGTCAGGGGAGCAAGCCAGTGAACAGCATCCCTCCATGGCCCGTGCTTCAGCTTCTGCCTCCAGGTTCCTGCCCTGAGTTCCTGCCTTGGGCTCCCTGAGTGATGAACTGTGACCCAGGAGATGTGAGCTGAATAAACCCTTTCCTCCCCAAGTTGGTGTCGGTCAGAGTGTTTTATCACAGCAATGAAAGACAAACTAGAACAATTTCCACCAGTTTTTAAAAATTTGCTATATTGATCTTTAAGTATTGTTGTATACTTTAAATTAAAAATATTTATTATAATTCGGTGCACATGTGTGTGGGGGTGCAGGTACATGTGTGCCAGGGTGCCCTTGTGGGAATCAGAGGACACCTTATGGAGCCAGTTCTCTCCTTTTATCTCTACTTGGGTCTGAGGGATGGAATTCAGGTCATGAAGCTTGGTAGAAAGTGCCTTTAACACAGAGCCATCCTTCCAGCTCTGGTTTATGTCTTTATAAATTAATCTTCTGGGTGTTCTCTGCTACACATAAAAGTACAGCTGAGTTTTATATATTTACTTCGAACACAGCCTGGAAATTTCCTAAACTTACTATTAGTTTTAAAAGTTTTTTGTGCATTCTTTAGAGTTTCTCTTTGAGTTTTATTTCTTTTCTTAGCCTTTATTTCTTGTTTTCTTGTGATTGGCTGATGCTTCCATTATGTAGAAGGAAAGTCAGGTAAACATAAGGTTTACCTTGTTCATTATCCTTCTATGAAGTATTACATTGGCCAAGGATTTTTCAGACCTGCTATTGGTCAGATAGAGAATGTTACCTCTTATTCCTTGTTTTCTTAGGATGATTTTTCATGAATGTGTGTTGACCTTGAACAAGGTTTTCTTTTCTTTTCTTTTGAGACAGGGTCTTCCTTTGGCCCCAGCTGGCCTGGAACTCCCTATGTAGACTAGGCTGGCCTTGAACTGACAGGGATCCACCTGCCTCTGCCTCCTGAGTGATAAGATTAAAGTACCAGCCATTTTGTTTATTTTCTGAATGGTTATTCTTTGTTACTGTTAATTTTCCATATTGTATCTTGTTTTGTACTAATTCTAGTGTTACATTTTATCTCACCCATTCAGGATGAAGTAAACCTTTTGCTATGGTTGCTTTAGGCTTTATCATGTGCATCATTGGTTGCCTTGGGGTTTATGATATGGATTTTACCTTTAAATAATATTATATATAAGTAATAAATAATATTATTGCATCTCCTGTAGGATGTGAAACCATTATCATTGTAGTACTTCCCGTGTACACCTGTGCTACAAGGAGACCCTGACTCAAAAAGACAAAAAAATCTTTTCAAACCTTTACTTATTTATTTATTATTTTAGTATGTGCATGTGTGCGCTATGTGTGTATATTGAGGTCAGATGAGGACTTGTGAGTTTGTTCTCTCCTTGAACTCAACCCCCCAGGCTTGACGGCAACTTCCTCTACCCGCTGAGCCATCCACCTCAGCGAGCCCTGGTTTTCCCTGGTTATTTACCATTTCCTTTCCTTCTGGGAGCTCAGTTCCCACCTGTGCTCCTCACAGTTCCATGGCCTTTGGTAAACTTTTAGGTTTTTTTGTTTTGGTAATTTCTCATGGAGTATGAAATTCACTAATCCTTACTTCTGCAGTGTCTAATTTTTCTATTAAGCTCATCTAGTAAAAAAAAAAAAAAAGCTCATCTAGTAAACTTTTTACTTCAAGGGTTTTGTTTTAAAGATTTGAAGATTAAAAAAAAGATTTGAAGATTCTTTTTGTCCATTTTTATGATTTCTATTAGTCTTCTTATTGTGCTAATATTTTCCTTTGAACCCTTGAACACATTTATGGCAAATGTTTTAAAATTCTTTTCCACCTCTGTCATTTCGTGTCTGCTTGGACTTCGTGCAGCGACCTTACCTGCTATCAGTTATTGTCAGCTTCAGTTGTTAACACTAGGAAGAAGGAACCTCACCCGAGGATGTTCCCCTGTCAGATTGCCCTTTGGGTTTTTCTGTGAGGCACTTTCCTAATTGTTACTGATGAGGAAGGGTGTGGGTCTGGGCTGTATAAGAAAGTAGCTGAGCAAATCTTAGGGACTGAGCCAGTATGCACCTTGTTCCTCCAGGGATTCCTCCCACGTGAGTTCCTGTCTTGACTTCCCTGGGTGATGGACTGTAAAGTGTAAAATGAAATAAACTGTTCCTTCCTGGAGTTGCATTTCAGTGTTTTATCACAGTGACAGAAAAGCACACTAGAACAGCCCCATTCCTTCTTTGCCTCCCTCCCACTAGTCCATCCATTTTTCTGAAAGCATAATTTTCTTCTTTATAGCTGAATTATGTAACATATATATATGTATATATATATACATATATATAAAAATCGTTCATTTTTAGTTAGTTTTTATTTTTTTTTGGTTGGTCTTTTTCGCGACAGGTCTCCCTGTAAGCCCCAGTCCGACCTGGAACTCACTCGTAGACCCAGGCTGGCCTTAGAACTCACAAATATCCGCCTGCCGCTGCCTCGTGAGTGGCCTAAGACTAAGAGGCCGTGCAGCAACCAAGCCCGCGGACCATTTTTCAGTTTTTTTTGCGTCGCCAACCGTAGTCCATAGTGGCTCTACTACGAAGAAATCATTCTCGGCTCATGACATAACCTGCACAATGAAAAATCACGGGTATAACAGAGCGGAGACTCACGACGACCCTGGGTCCGGCTACCAAGTAATAAAAGGTGATAGTGAGACGGAGTGTTATAATTCTAGGAGCGCATGGAGACGTACATATGCGCAATAGATACTACAGGGTGTGCATGAAATAAGGACATTATACTGTAAGTCTAATATTGCGGGAGGTGCTTTTCTCGCTTTTACTAACATTCGAATCAGTGCTCGGACTGCATTCAGAGCAGTAGTAATATTTATAAAATACCTTCAAACCCAGTGGCCATTTGGTAATTCGTCTTTTGTGAAATGACTATTAATTTCATTCATCTATTTATTGATTTGAATACGTATGGGCATTTTAGTAATTTTAAGTTCTCAATTCCTTATATATTCTGAATATATCTCTGTCAGATGAACTAGCTGGGAAAGATTTTTCTCCCATTCTGTCTGTCACTTCACTCTGTTGATTCTTTTGCTAAACAGGAGCTTTCTAATTTCATGTAATCCCTCCTAAAATTCCTTAATTTCTAAAGCCGGGCGTGGTGATGCATGCCTTTAATCCGAGCACGTGGGAGGCAGAGGCAGGCGATCTTTGATGAGTTCAAGCCAGCCTTGTCTAAAAGTGAGTTCCAGGACGCTGGGACTACAGGGAGACCCTGTCTCGAAAAAGACCAAAAAAAAAAATTTCCCTTATTTCTTACTACTTCTTGAGCTGTTCAAGTCCTTGCCTGTATCCAGACCTTGAAGCACTTTTCCATTTTTCTCTAGCAGGGTTCTAAATCCAGGCCTTATATTAAGATTTTTCATCTACTTCAAGCTGACTTCTGTACAGGGTTTCACTCTTCTACATGGTGGAATATCCAGTTTGTCCTATCACACTTGCTAAAGAAAGCGGGTGTGTTTTTTCTAATGTACTTTTTGGCACTTTTTCCAAAGACTGGGTAGTTCTTGGTCCACATTCTCTTTCCATTGTCTACCTAGCTGTCCTGTGCTGCTTGAGTTATTATTGCTCTGTAGGACAATTTGAAATCAGGTGTCTAACTCCAGCTTAGTTCCGGTTTGCTCGGATTGCTTTTGAGCTCCGGGTCTTTTATGGGTCCCATGAAAATTTCAAATCATAGTTGAAAAATTTTTTCATTAAAGAATATGGGAATTTTGATGGGAATTGCATTGTCTATAGATTACTTTTGATGCTAGATTGTCTTTTCACAGTATAAATTCTGCTGATCCATGAGTTTGGGAGGTCCTTCCATCTTCCAGTATCTTCCTCAATTTCTGAGCCTTCAATGTTTTTGGGTTTTCAGTGTAAGGACTTTCAACTCTTTGTTAGGTTTGCACAGATGGTTTTAATCTGTTGTTTGTCTTGTGCAATGGGAATTTTTTCCTGATTTTTATTGTGTATAATAGGAAGACGACTGACTTCTTTCTTCAAAGTGTTTATCAGCTCTAAGAACTTCCTGGTAGAATCTTTTGTTGTTTGTTTTGTTTGCTTGACTTTGGAGACAGGTCTCCCTGTAGCCCCAGCTGGCCTGGGACTCACCTCTGTAGACCATTATGGCCTTGAACTACAGAAATCTGCCTGGCCTCTGCCGCCCGAAGTCTAGGATTAAAGTCGTGAGCCACGCATGCCTGGAGTAAAAGGTGGTTCTTAGCTGCCATGTGGGTGCTGGGAATTGAACCCCAGTCTTCTGCAAGAGCAGTTGGCACTCTTAACTGCTGTGCCATCTCTCCAGTCCCCGAATCTTTAGAGTCTTTTCAGTATAAGATCATAACATCTAAAAATAAGGATGATTTTACTTTTTCCTTTCCCATTTGTATCATTTTCATTTCTTTGTCTTCATGGCTCTATCTATAAAGTACTATATAGAGTAACGGTAGAGAAAGGACCCTTGCCTCTTTCCTTGTTTTTTTGGTCTTTTCAAGACAGGGTCTCCCTGTAGCCCCAGCTGTCCTGGAACTCCCTCTGTAGACCAGGCTGGCCTCGAACTCACAAAGATCTGCCTGCCTCTGCCTCCCAAGTGCTAGGATTAAAGGCGTGCGCCACCACGCCCGGCTCTTTCCTTGTTTTAAAGGAAATGTTGTTTTTCTCCATTTAACGCAATGTTGGCTATAGGTTTCTCATATATAGGCTTTTTTATGCTGAAATCTGTTTCCATTTTTTTCAGGAATTTTATCATGTAGAGATACTTAACACTGCTGAAAGCCATTTCTGTGTCTGTTGACATGATCATGTGATTACTGCTTTGGAGTCTACGCATGGCCTGAATTACATTTACTAATTTGTGTATGGTGCATCGTCCTTGAACTGAAGCCAAGTTAATCATGGTCTTTTTGTTGTGCAGTTCAATTGGTTTGCAAGTATTTTATTGAAAAAATGTAGTGTCCACATTCATCAGGAATCCAGTTCTGGTTTCAGGGTAATACTGGCTTCACACAAGGGGTTTGGAAATGTTCTTTTTCTATATTATGGAATGGTTTGAAGACCATGGGTATTAGTTTGAATTCAGCATCGAATCCATCCAGTCTTGGACTTCTTAAATCTGGAAGAACTTTTATTATTTTTCTCATTTCATTGCTCATTATATATCTGTTTATGTTGCTTTACTTTTCTTGGTCTAATTTTGATAGAGTGTATTTGTCTAGAAATGTATACATTTCTTTTAGATTTTTCCAATTATACAGGTTTCCAAAGCATTATATAAGCATTCTTTGAATTTCACCGATATTTATTGTAATAACACCTTTTCCTTTATTTTATTTTTTGGTCTTTTTGAGACAGGGTCCCCCTGTAGCCCCAGCTGTCCTGGAACTCGCTCTGTAGACCAGGCTGGCCTTGAACTCACAAAGATCTGCCTGCCTCTACCTCCCAAGTGCTGGGATTAAAAGCGTGTACCACCATGCCCACCATAGCACCTTTCTCATCTCTGATTTAATAGCTCGTGTCTTGTCTATGTGACTTGTATCAATCTTGCTTATCTTTTCAAAGAACAGACTCTGTCTCATTGATCCTCCGTATTCTCTTTGTGTCTGTCTCACTATCCTCTGCTCTGGTTTTTATTATTTTCTTTCTTTCTAATAATTTTGGATTTGGGTTTTTTTCCTTATATTTATGAGACCTCGAAGTACATCATTATGTTGTTTATTTGAGCTTCTGGTTTTGTGACATAGGTCCTTATAGCCTTGAATCCCCTTCTAGAACAGCCTTTGCCATTTCCTAAACACTCTGATAAATTCAGTTTTCATTTTCAGTTGATTTTAGGAATTTTAAAAATTTCTTCCCTGATTTTTTTCAATAACTCATCGATTATTCAAATGTCTTAGTTAATCTCCTTGTTTTTTCTTTTGTACAGTTCCGTAATTTCTCTTGCTGTTGTTATCTAGTTTTATTTTACTATGATCTGATAAAGTATAAGAAATTATGTTGATTATTTTGTATTTGTTAAGACTTTCCCTACAGCCCAGAGTCTAGTCTATTTTGAAGAAAGTTTCAGGAGCTGCTAAGTTTGATGTGTATTCCACCCTTGTTCAGTAAAATAGTCTGTAGTTACCTATTAACTCCATTTGAGGTATGGTGCATCTTAAGGCTGAGTTTCTTTGTACATTGGGTATATTAGTGCATAACTTCTTCCTTCAGAAGAATCGCTAAAGTCTGAGGCCAGCCTAGTCTTACAGAGCAAATTCCAGGCCAGTGGGGCTACAAGGTGAGACCTCAAAACAAATAAGCAAACCAAACTGGTTTCACTTTTAATTTTTTTTTTTTTTTTTTTTTTTTTTTTGAAGGACAGGGGTCTCCCCAGATGGCCCTGGAACTCTGCTATAGTAGGACTAGGCTAGGGCTTGAGCTCTGGAAGTGTGGGATAAAGGCATGTGTCACCACTCTTAGATTTAGAAAAATTAGGGGGGTCTGTATAATCTATTGATGAGAGCAGGACACCAAGCCCTGGCTACTGTTATGTTTGGATTTATTTATCTTTATCCTATCACCCCTAGTAGTGTTGTTTTAGAAAGTTAAGTATATTCTATTCTTCAAAAATAAAAAAAAAAAAAAACCAAAAAACAGCAACGAACCAGAAGTCTTCTTCCTACACATTCCTTATTTTTCTACTGCGCTTGACATATACCTTCCGACCCTCACTTTAAGTTATCTGCTCTTTTAAGTGAGTCTACTATATTTGGATGTATATGTACTGCGTCGATGTCTCAGTGGTGAAGGTTTCCTCTCCTCTGTAGGTTTTCTCTTCCTTCTGATGTTTTCTTTACATGAGAAGCTTTTTAGTTTGATAGGTCCCACTTGTTCAGCTGTTGACTTTATTTCCCCGTGCAGTCGCGTTTGATTTAGAACAGTGTTTTCCTACACCATGTTCGCTTAATAGGTTGCTTGCCAACTTTTTCCTTCTATCATCCTTGGTTTTGGGTTTCACATTGGATCTTTGATCTCTTGAAGTTGAATTTTGTACAGGTGGAGATGTAAGGATTTAATTTTGTTCATCTACAATAGATAGATGCAGATTTTGCTAACATCATTGCTGTAAGATGCTGTTTTTTCTCTATGTGTGTTTTATGGCCCCTTTCCAAATATGAGTTCTAAAATCTCATATAGTCAAGTTTTGGGTCTTCATTGTTTCCATTGGTCAAGGTCTGTTTTTTGTCAGTTCTGTTTTTTTCACAGTTTTTTGTCTTTATGACTACTAGCCCTCTAATATAGTTTGAAATCGATGGAAAGTATCCCCCTCTGATGTCACTGTGTTCCTAGCGGTTGCTTTAAGTTCTGGGCTTTTGATTTATTCCATACTGAAATTTAAAGATTTATTTTTTAATGTACCTGTGAAGAAAGCCATGAGATATATATGTTGATGCATGTAATCTATATAGTAATTTGGGGTAGAATTTGACATCTTTACTATATTAATTTTTTATTTGGCATTTTGGTTTTTTTTAACTTTCATCTTTTTTTATTATAAAATTTTTTTTCAATTATTTTATTGTGACGAATGTACTGTCTGCATGAGAGTTGTGCACCGAGTGTGTTGATGCAGTGCGAACGGTCAGAAGGGGTGTGGATTCCCGGAACTGGAGTTCTCCTGATGTTAGTGAGTTAAACTAAGATTGTGTTCTCAGCCACCATGTGGTGCTGGGATTGAACCCGGGTCCTCTAGCAAGAGAGGCAGTCCAGTGCTCTTAACCACTAGGCTATCTCTCCACCCAAACTTGTCCATCTTTTATGATGTCCATGTTCAATCTCCTTCTTCAGGAGGTTTTAACCATTTTTTTGTAGAAGGTCTTGTCCTTACGTTTGTCTTCCCTGCTGTGACAAAAACACTTGACCGACACAACAATTGGGGAGGAAAGTGTTCTTCACTTACATCTCCCGTGTCATAGTTCACACTTAGGAACCCAAGGCAGAACTCAGGGCAGGAAACGAGGCAGGAGCTGAAGGAGCACGAGCCAGGAGGAGTGCTGTTTCACTGGCGTGCCCGCCTGTACTCCATGCCAAGCCTGACCTCTTATTACGTACAGACACTGCCCCAGGTGGCACCCCATAGTGGCTGGGCCCTCCCCATTGCTCAACAATTCAGAACAATACTCCACAGACGTGCCACAAGCCAGTACCCATGGAGAGATTCCCCCAATTAGGCTCCGCATCAACCCAGGTGTGTCAAGTTGACACTTAAAGGTGTATCCAGCACAAGGTCTTTGGATGTCCTGTGTTAGTTTATTCCAGGTATTTTTTAGGCTTTTTGAAAAACAAGAAGAACAAAAATACCTACTCAAAGATGGCAGTAATAGGAACAGAACTTCAACCTAGTGAGGAAAGTAAGAATGGTCTGAGAAACATCTTTTCGTTTTTTTGAGAAACATTCTTCAAAAAGTGTTTCAAATATCATTAATAATGTAAGGAAATGCAAATTAAAAACCACTCTAAGAAGGGGTTATCTCTCATCTCCAATAAAGATGGCCAGATTCAAGAAAACAAAGCCCAAATGCTGAGGATTGGGGGAAAGGGGTATACTCATCCACTGCTGGTGGGAATGTAAACTCGTACAACCACTATGGAAAGCAGTGTGGAGAACCCTTAAAAGACTCAAAATGAGCCTACCACCTGATCCAGTCATACCACTCCTGGGTATATACCCACAAGACTCATCCTACCGCAAAGATACATGCACATCTATGTTTATTGCAGCTCTCTTCACAATAGTAAAGAGCTGGAACCAACCCAAATGTCCCTAAACTGACAAGAATGTGGTCCATCTACACAATGGAGTTCTATGCAGTGGTAAAGAAAGATGACATCATGAACTTTGCAGGTAAATGGATGGAACTCGAAGCCATTATGCTAAGTGAAGTAACACAGTCCCAGGAAAAAAAAAAAAAAGGTGAATGGTTTCCCTCATTTGTGGATGCTAACACCAAATCCCCAGTTGGCAGGCAAACTGAACAACTTTATTATTATATTTCTTTGTATCTGAAAGCAACTGTTCTGTTATAATGTGAAATATCTTTTTTTAATTTTGATTTATTTTTGTATGAGTATGAATGTACTGTCCTTATGCAGGTCTGTGCACCCATGTCGTGCAATGCTTCGGAGGTCAGAAGATGATGTCGGATTCCCCTGGAACTGGAGTTAAAGATGGTTCTCAACCACCATGTGGGTGCTGGAGATCAAACCTGGGTCCTCTGCAAGAGCAGTTGGCGCTCCTAACCATTAGGCCATCCTTCCAACCCTGTAATGTGAATCTCTTAATGGGCTCTAGAATGGATCTACCGCTTATATTCAGACATTATAATTACCAAATATGGGTGGAAGATATGTATTCATATTCTAGAGTAATATAAAATTAAAGAGAAAATGTGAACCCCAAAACATAACAGTTTATTCCAAGAGGTCATAATTTTGATACATATGTGTTGTTTATATAAGCATAATTTGGACTAATACAAAGGGGAATGAACAACAACAAAATAAGGACTGGGTCAAAGAACTGATCGATACAGTTAAATTCTACCCAAAACAACAAACCTGCAGAAAAAATTCTTGGAAAGACTGAGAGAAAGATGCAAGACATGTATGGCAGAATGCATGAACTGGGGTGGGGGCAGGGGCAGGGAGAGGGGAATGTATCCAAATTGGACTGAAAAATGATGTATGAAATATACAAAATGTCAATAAAAAGAACATAAAAGAGTTTCTGGCTCTTTATACCAGCAAGGTCTGCCTCTTGCAGAAAACAGTTCTGATCCAGTCAGCTAGTCTGTATCTCAAAGTTGAGAACATTAACATTTAGGGTTAGTATTGAGAGGCTTGCTGATTTCTCTTTTTCTTTCTTTAATTTAAAAGGAATCTGAAACTTCTCTTTATCCCTGTGGTGTAGTAACAGGGTAGATACATGAGTCATTATCCAAACCTAGGTTTTCATGACAGTTAAAAGACCATACTCCTGTAAGGCCTGAGAAATTGTACTTCAGGTATAAAAGTTGAGATCTTGGTAAAAAGACAAAAAGACAAAAAAAAAGAAAGAAAAAAGAGCACTGTTGTTTTGCCTGTCTTCAATTCTTACCAGCAAGTGCATTTACCCTGTGTCTGCCACTGCTTTTGCCATCCTTCAAAGACATGAGACACAGATTTCAACCTTCCAATATGGACTGAAAACTCATGTCTCTCCAAGAATCCTCCAGATATTCAGTGCCAGATGGGGACTGCTGAGACATCCAACTTGTGGACTGAGTTACTACTGGGGTTTCAGCCTCTTCAGAGTATAGACTGCCATTGTTGGACTACCCAGGCTGTATCACGGAGACCAGTACAGGAAGATCAAGACAGGATGCAGTGCTTACTGGACCTCATTTGGGGACCATGGGAAGGAAAGACCCCAGTGTGGAGCACACGGGCAAGATTGATGGTTGTTTGGGCTTGCCAAGGAGGAGCCTTCAAACACTTCCTTAAGGAAAACATGACATCTTTCAGCCTAATAAAGAAAAAAAGAAATCATAAGCTGAGTTTGCTAAAACCTATGATGTCATAATTGTGATATATATGTGGCATGCATATATGCATATTTTGGAGTGATACAAATAGGAAGGAACAACAACATAAAAGACTAGGTCAAAGAACTGACTGAAACAGTAAACTGCCCAAAACAGTAAACTTCTAAATCAAAAATTAAAAAAAAAAAAGACTGAGAAAAAGATGAAAGACATGTATGGCAGAATGCATGATGCATGAGCTCTGGTGGGGTGGGGGGCAAGGAAGGGGAATGGGCCTAAATTTGATTGAGAAATGTTGTATGAAATGCACGAAACTTCAAAAAAATTGGCTTAAAAAAAGATGATACTCCTTATAAATATACAGTTGCAAAAAGCAAAAACTAGAAGTTTTGGAGCACACCAGGACATGTGGCCAAATGCTCTGTGTGAAGATACTTTTTTGTTGTACCCATCACAGGCCCCTGAGGTTCTGAACAAAGATATGACAAAGATCACAGTTAATTGTGGGTAGGCAGTGTCACAAAAAATGAAGGGCATGTGCAAAGCCCTGGACTCAATCTCTAACACCGAAACAACAGCAACTGTCACAACAAACAAATACCTGAATTAGCCAAAACAACCCTGAGTTGAAAAGGCTTACACAGGGGCATCCTATTTAACCAATCAATAACTACAGGGCTATAGTCATAAAAGCAGTGGTAATGGCACACAAACAGTACGCTTGTTGATTCCAACGGAACAAAATTGAAGATCAACCTGAGCAAATAATATCAGCCATTCATATTTGCAAGGGGACCAAGAAAGCACCAGTGGAAGAAAAGACAGCACTTCAGCAAATGTTTGCAAACTGATCACCCACTTGAAGAAGAATGAAATTAAACCCCACCTCTGCCCTGATACAAAGAGTCAACTCAGATGGATTCAAACCTCACATGAACCCCAACTCTGAGGTGATAGAAGAAAAAGTGGCAGCAGACTACAAGACAATAGCGTAGAAAGACTTCCTAATCAAGACAGCAACTGCAGCAAAATCAGGTCACAATTGACAAAAAGGGACCTCATTAATGTCTGTACACAAAAGAAACAATCAAGGAATGAAGAGAAATCCACAGAGCGCGAGGAACCTTCAAATGAGATACATCTGTAAAAGCGATTGATTTCCAGAATATAACTATCCAAAAAAAACAAAAAGAAAACAATGAACCACTCAATAGATGGAGCAAAGAATAACAGACTTCTACAAGTGAGGAATTAGAGATTGGCCGAAACACCTTAAGAGTGTTCAACTCATAATCATTAAGGAAATGCAAATCAAACCACTTTAATACATCTACTCCAGATAAGGTCTGGCTAGAGATCCAGAAAACAACTGATACCAAGGCAGAGAGGTTGTGATAGGGAAAGGGGAACACTCATCCATGCTGGTGGGATGTAATGGATACAGCCCTATGGAGCAGTGTGACGACCCTTGGAGACTTGGTACTGAGCCTATGTACCTGACCCAAGCTATATCGACTCCTGGGCATTACCTCTAAGACTCACCCCACAACAGAGAGTACTCATGGACCTTGTTTCTTTCAGGCTCTCTTCACATGCAAGGAGCTGGAACGCAATCCCAATGCCCCTAACGTACATGGATAGAAAATGTGGTACATCTCCAATGGATCTATGCTAGCCAGTATACAAGGATTATGACATCATGAGCTTTGCAAAATGGCTGAGCTAGAAGAACATTCATGCTAGTGAAGAACAAGAGTCCCAAAAATGACAATGGTATCCCTCATCTGTGGATGCAGTGCCAATTACCTAGTTGTAAATATCTTGTGTAAGGCCCCTTGAGCTTTGTCCAAGCAGCTGGAGTGATGCATATTGGAAAACAACAACAACAACACAGAAAGGACTGTATCAAAGAACCAACTGAACAGTGAATTCTCAAAAGTCAACTTCCACATGGAGAATATCGAAAAGACTGAGAAAGAGATGAAAAGCATGTTTGGCAGAATACATGAGCTCTGGTGGGGTGGTGGGGATAGGGTGGGGGACACAGTTCTAGATTTGATTTATAAAATATCTGTACAAATATATATTAAAAAATAAAATAATAATAATAATAAATACAATTTAAAAAACCTAAAGGGTACATTTAAAATGCATATCTGAGACTGGATTCTACTTTTTTTTTTATACTGATGTGTATGAATGTATGTCTGCATGTATTTTGTGCACCGTGTCGTGCAATGTGCGAGGTCAGAAGAGGCATCGATTCCCCCGGGAACTGGAGTTATAGTGAGTTCGTCGAGCGTGCCATGTGTGGTGCTGGGCATTGAACCCGGGTTCCTCTGCAAGAGCAGTTGATGTCTTAACACTAGGCCATCTCTCCAGCCCCTTATCTACTTTTCTAACAGAGGGCCTGTAAAGAAATGTACTCTTAGATAGGATTTCCTTTCATTAGTGGCACAGAAGAACTTTAGGGGTTTTCTAGAAGCATCTATTTACTTGCCATATTTCCTTACCGTTTTGTGTTTTTAAGGTATTTAAAGAAATCTTATTTTATTTCATTCCCCCCCCAATAATTCCACTATTGTAGTTTCATAGGAAGAGTTACAAAAGTCCAGGCAGTTTATGTAGCTTACCTCAAGTCTCATAGCCCCTCGGTGGTGGGAAGACACTCAAAACACTGGTCACTAATTCAGCTTCCAAATGATTACCTGGCTACCTATGCCTGCAATGAATAAATAGTTATTGAGTCTTTACTATAGAAAACATACTCCATGGTGCTGGAGAGATGCTCAGAGATTAAGGAGCACTTGCTCCTTTCGTGGTGAGTTGGTTGGGTTCCCAACACCTATAGGCTGCTCACAACCACCTGTACCAGGGGATCAAATGCCCTTTTCTGGCCTCTTGGGCACCAGACACTCGTGTGGTGCACATGCAAACACTCATACACAAATAAATAAAAATAAATGAAGCAAGAAAAACAGCATGCTCCGAAGCTGAGTTTAAGCTCAGATATTCCTTTAAAAGTTTATTGTTGTAGCCGGCGTGGGTGCATGCCTTTAATCTTAGCACTTTGGGAGCAGAGGCAGGCAGATCTTTGTGAGTTCAAGCCGCCGTCTATAGCAAGTTCCAGGATAGCCGAGCTACGAGGAGATCCTGTCTCAAAAGACCAAAAAAAAAAAAAAAGTTCATGGTCCTGAGAGCAGAGCACAGGCCATGGAGAATGCTGTTCACTGGCTTGCTCCCCTGGCTCATGCCCAGCCTGCCTTCTTATCGGTCACAAGACAACATCCTGCCAGGGTGTGGTACCACGCATTGTGGGCTGGGACCCTGCCCCACTGCTTGACGCATCAGACAATCCACAGATGTGGCCACAGGTCCAATCCAATGGAGCCAATTCCCGATTAGAGCTCCCTCAATCCAGGCATGGTCAGAGTTTACCTAAAGCTATCCTGCACAGATGCAAAATTCTAAAAACGGTACTGTTGCATACCAGACTCACATCAAAAATATCCATTCATGACGCAAGTTGCGATTCCATCCAAGATGGCAGGCATGTTCACATGAGAAACACAATTAGCGATGCATCACGCACAATAAATGAACTGAGAAGAAACAAAAAACAAATCCATCATCTCATATTGAGCTGAAAAAAGCTTGGCAAATCTCAATCCTCATTGCTTTAAGAGTCCTAGAGGGAATGTGGATGGGGGATCATTCCTAAGTACAGAGCCATATACAGGAAACACATCAGCCAATATATCCTAAATGTGGAAATGACGAAAAGGTTCCTCTTAAAGGTAGAAACTCAGCAATGCTGCCGGACTCCTGACACCACTACTCTCAGATAGAGTGGCTTAAACACTGGCTAGGCAGTAAAGCAAGAAAAAGAAATTAAGGGAGTACTAATTGGAAAGAGAAATCAGGTCCCATTTGCTGATGATACATTGTTACATTAAAGGATGTAAAACACACCAGAAAGCTCCTAGAAGATTAACAGGCTTCAGCAAATTAGGGAGGTACAATTAACCTAAAAAATCCGTGCCTTTCTTTAAACAAGCAACTGCGAGAAGATTCAGGAGCCTTCCAGCACGTAGCCTCAAAAACATAAAATACCTAGGAACGAATTAACAGCTTCAGCAAAGATACAAAATTAACCTAAAAAAAAAAAAAAAAAAAAAAAAAAAAAAAAAAAAAAAAAAAAAAAAAAACTTCCCATGCTCATGTTGGGAAATTATTCATTGTAAAAATTTCCATTTTACTGAAACTCTTTTATAGATTTAGATGCAATCCCAATCAAATCCCCAGAGTTTCTTCACAGGCTTGGGAAAAAAGTCCTTAAATTCATTTGGATAAACAAAAGACCCCGATAGCCAAAACAACCCTGAGTTTGTAAAAGGGCTTTACACAGGGGCATCCTGATTTTATACCAATTTAATAACTACAGGGCTATAGTCATATAAAGCAGCTGGTAAATGGCACTAAAAACAGTAGCTTTTTGCATTCCAACTGAACAAAAATGAAGATCAAACCTGAAGCAATATTATCAGCCATTTTCATATGTTGCAAGGGGCCAAGAAAGCCCAGTGGGATGAAAAGACAGCATCTTCAGCAAATGTTTGCAAACTGGATCACCACTTGAGAAGAATGAATTAAACCCCACCTCTCGCCTGATAAAAAGTCAACTCAGATGGATCAAAACCTCACATGAAACCCCAAACTCTGAGAGTGATAGAAGAAAAAGTGGCAGCAGACTACAAGACATAGGCGTAGAAAGACTTCCTAATCAAACAGCAGCTGCACATGAGAATGAGGTCAGACAATTGACAAAAGGGACTCATTAACTTCTGTACATCAAAAGAAACAATTCAAGATGAAGAGAATCCCACAGAGCGGCGAGGAAACCTTCAACTGAGATACATCTGATAAAGCGATTGATTTCCAGAAATATACTATCAAAAAAACAAAAAGAAAACAATGACCACTCAATAGATGGAGCAAAGAACTAAACAAGACTTACAGTGAGGAATAGAGAGTTGGCCGAGAACACCTTAAGAAGTGTTCAACTCACTAATCATTAAGGAAATCCAAATCAAACCACTATTAATGCATCTCTACTCCAGATAAGTACTGGCTAAGATCCAGAAAAACAACTGATACCAAGTGCAGAGAGGGGTAGGGAAAGGGGAACACTCATCCATGCTGGTGGGAATGTAAATTCGGTACAGGCCCTATGGAAGCAGTGTGAGAACCCTTGGAGACTTGTGATGACTTGTACCTGACCAAGCCATATCGACTCCTGGGCATTACCCAAGACTCACCCCACACAGAGGTAATGCATGGACCTGTTTATTCAGGCTCTCTTCCATGCAAGGAGCTGGAACTGCAACCCAAATGCCCCTCAACTAGACAGTGGATAGCGAGAAATGTGGGTACATCTCCAAGTGGATTCTATGCAGCCAGTAACAAGAGATTGACATCATGAGCTTTGCAGGAAAATGGCTGGTAGCTAGAAGACATCATGCTTATGAAGTAACACAGATCCCAGAACAAATGACTAATGGTATCCCTCATCTGTGGATGTAGTGCCAATTACCTAGTTGTTTCTTGTGTAGGCCCCCTTGATAGCAGCTGGGAGTGATGCATATTGGAAAACAACAACAACACAACAGAAAGGACTGATATCAAAGAACCAACTGAACAGTGACTTTCTCAAACAGTCAATTTCCACATGGAGAAATCGAGAAAGACTGAGAAAGAGATGAAAAGCATGTTTGGCAGATCATGAGCTCTGGTGGTGTGGTGGGGATAGGGTGGGGACACAGATCTAGATTTGATTATCTTTGTAAAATATATATTTAAAAAATAAAATAATAATATAATTTAAATACAATTTAAAAAATACCTAAAGGTACAATTTAAAATGCTTAATCTGAGATGATTCTACTTTTTTTTTAATTTATTCTTGTATGTGCATGAATGTATGTCTGCATGTAGGTTTGTGCACCGTGTCGTGCAATGTGCGGAGGTCAGAAAGGGGCATCGATCCCCGGGAACTGAGAGTTAAGATGGTTTCAGCCACCATGTGGGGGTGGGCTCTGAACCCGGGTTCCTCTGCAAGAGCAGTTGATGCTCTTAAACACTAGGCCATCTCTCCAGCCCCTTATTCTACTTCTAACAGAGGGCCTGTTAAGAAATGTACTCTTAGATAGGATTTCCTTTCATTAGTGGCCCACAGAAGAACTTTAGGGTTTTCTAGAAGCATCTATTTACTTGCCTATATTTCCTTACCGTTTTGTGTTTTTAAGGTATTTAAAGAAATCTTATTTTATTTCATTCCCCCCCCCCAATAATTCCACTATTGTAGTTTCATAGGAAGAGTTACAAAAGTCCAGGCAGTTTATGTAGCTTACCTCAAGTCTCATAGCCCCTCGGTGGTGGGAAGACACTCAAAACACTGGTCACTAATTCAGCTTCCAAATGATTACCTGGCTACCTATGCCTGCAATGAATAAATAGTTATTGAGTCTTTACTATAGAAAACATACTCCATGGTGCTGGAGAGATGGCTCAGAGATTAAGAGCACTTGCTCCTTTTGTGGTGAGTTTGGGTTGGGTTCCCAACACCTATATGGCTGCTCACAACCACCTGTACCAGGGGATCAAATGCCCTTTTCTGGCCTCTTGGGCACCAGACACTCGTGTGGTGCACATGCCAAACATCATACACAATAAATAAAATAAATGAAGCAAGAAAACAGCATGCTCCGAAGCTGAGTTTCTAAGCTCAGCTATTCCTTTAAAAGTTTATTGTTGTAGCCGGCGTGGGGGTGCATGCCTTTAATCTTACACTTTGGGAGGCAGAGGCAGGCAGATCTTTTGAGTTCAAGGCCAGCCTGGTCTACATAGCAAGTCCAGGATAGCCAGAGCTACGGGAGATCCTGTCTCAAAAGACCAAAAAAAAAAAAAAGTTCATTTGTTGTGACAGTTGCTGTTGTTTCGGTGTTAGAGATTGAGTCCAGGGCTTTGCACATGCCCTTCATTTTTTGTGACACTGCCTACCCACAATTAACTGTGATCTTTGTCATATCTTTGTTCAGAACCTCAGGGGCCTGTGATGGGTACAACAAAAAAGTATCTTCACACAGAGCATTTGGCCACATGTCCTGGTGTGCTCCAAAACTTCTAGTTTTTGCTTTTTGCAACTGTATATTTATAAGGAGTATCATCTTTTTTTAAGCCAATTTTTTTGAAGTTCGTGCATTTCACAATTTCTCAAATCAATTCTAGCCTTATCCCCTTACTTGCCCCCCCACCCACCAGAGTTCATGCATAATGCATTCCATACATTCTTTCATCTTTTTCTCAGTTTTTTTTTTTTAATTTTTGATTTAGAAGTTATGTGTTTGGGCAGTTTACTGTTTCAGTCAGTTTCTTTGACTAGTCTTTTATGTTGTTGTTCCTTCCTATTTGTATTACTCCAAAATATGCATGATATGCATCCACAATTATCATAGGTTTTAGCAAACTCAGCTTATGATTTTTTTCTCTTATTAGCTGAAAATGTCATGTTTTCCTTAGGAAGTGTTTGAAGTCCTCCCTTGGCAAGCCCAACAACCATCAATCTTGCCCGTGGCTCCACCACTGGGTCTTTCCTTCCCATGGTCACCCAAAGATAGTCCAGTAAGCACTGCATCCTGTCTTGATCTTCTGTACTGGTCTCCGTGATACAGCCTGGTAGTCCAACAATGCAGTCTACTCTGAAGAGGCTGAAACCCCAGTGTAACTCAGTCCACAAGTTTGATGTCTCAGCAGTCCCATCTGGCACAATATCGGAGGTTCTTGGAGAGACATGAGTTTTCAGTCCATATTGGAAGGTTAAAATCTGCTGTGTCTCGTCTTTGAAGGATGGCCAAACAGTGGCAGCACAGGGGTAGCTGCACTTGCTGGTAAGAATTGAAGACAGGCAAAACACACATGCTCTTTTTTCTTTCTTTTTTTTTGTCCTTTTTGTCTTTTACCAGATCTCAACTTTATACCTGAAGTACATTTCTCAGGCTACAGGAGTAGGCTTTTTAACTTGTCATGAAACCTAGGTTTGGATAATGACTCAATATCTACCCTGTTACTACACCACAGGGATAAAGAGAAGTTTCAGATCCTTTTAAATTAAAGAAGAAAAAGAGAATACAGCAAGCCTCTCAATACTAACCCTAAATGTTATGTTCTCAACTTTGAGATACAGACTAGCTGACTGGATCAGAACTGTTTTCTGCAAGAGGCAGACCTGCTGGTATAAAGAGCCAGAAACTCTTTATGTTCTTTTATTGACATTTTGTATATTATACATCATTTTCAGTCCAATTTGCGATAATTCCCTTCCCTGCCCCTGCCCCACCCAAGTTCATGCTTTCTTCCATAACTGTCTTGCATCTTCTCTCAGTCTTTCCAAGAATTTTTTCTGCAGGTTTGTGTTTTGGTAGAATTTAACTGTATCGATCAGTTCTTTGACCCATCCTATTTTGTTGTTGTTCACTTCCCCTTTGTATTATCCAAAATTATGCCTTTATAAACAACACATATGTAATAAATTATGACCTCTTGGAATAAACTGTATATAAGTGATGGATTCACCTATTTCTCTTTAATTTTATATTACTAGATATGATACAATCTCCACCCATATTTGTATTATAATGTCTGAATATAAGCGGTAGATCCATCTGAGCCCATTAGAACTCAACATACAGGTTGGAACGAGATGGGCCTAGTGTTTGGAGCGCCGACTGCTCTTGCCAGAGGACCCAGGTTTTATCTCCAGCACCCACATGTGGTTTGTAGAACTCGCTTAACTCCTGTTCCAGGGGAATCCGATATCTTCTGACTCCGAAGCATTGCACGAATGGCACAGACCTCATAAGACAGTACATTCATACCATATCGAAATAAATTAAAAGATTAAAAAAAGATATCCCAGTCACATTATAACAGATAGTTGCTTTTGGATACAAAAGAAATATATAATAAGAAGTTATGTTATGTTGCCAACTTGGGGATTTGGTTCGTTGCATCCACAAATGAGGGAAATTCACCCTTTTTTTTTTTGTTTTGGACGTAGTGTTACTCACTTAGGCATACATGCTGTCGAGGTTCGTCATCATTTACCTGCAAGTTCATGATGCTTATTTTCTGTACCACTGCATGAACTCCATTGTGTAGATGAACACATTTATCTATCCACTCATGAGTTGAAGGACACTTGGGTTGGTTCCAGCTGCCTCTATTGTGAAGAGAGCTGCAATAAACATAAGATGTGCATGTATTTTGCCGTCTAGATATTCTGTGGTAGATCCAGGAGTGTATGACTGGGAGTCAAGGCTCTAGCGTATTTCGTCATCCTTTTTTAGGTTCTCCACACTGCTTCCATTGTGGTTGATCGGAGTTACAATTCCCACCAGCAGATGGACTGTTACCTCCTTTCCCACAACTCTCTCAGCATTTGGGCTTTGTTTTCTTGAGATCCTGGCCAGTCTTTATTGAGTGAGGAGATAACCCCTTTTAGAGTGGTTTTAATTTGCATTTCCTTCATTATTAATGATATTTAGAACACTTTTGAAGAATGTTTCTCAAAAAAAGAAAAGATGTTTCTCAGCCATCTTACTTTCCTCACCTGGTGAAGTTCTCTGTTGCGGCTATTTTACTCCATCTTTGAGTAGGTCATTTTTTTCTTCTGTTTTTACAAATAGCTAAAAATACCTGGAATAAACTAACCAAAGATCATCAAAGGACTTGTGCTGGATCACTTTTAAGTGTCACTGACACACCTGGTTGATGCGGAGCCTTAATTGGGGATTGCTCCATGTGTACTGGCCTGTTGGCACTGTCTGTGGAGTATTGTCTGATTGTGAGCATGGGGAGGGCCCAGCCACTAATGGTGGTGCCACCCTGGGGAGTTGTCTGATGTATAAGAGGTCAGTTGGCATGGGTACAGGCGGGCACGCCAGTCGAAACAGCACTCCTCCAGGCTCGTCTCTTCAGCTCCTGCCTCCGTGTTCCTGCCCTGAGTTCTGCCTGGGTTCCTAAGTGCTGAACTATGACACGGGAGATGTAAGGTGGAAAACACCTTTCCTCCCCAATTTGGTGTCGGTCAGAGTGTCTTTGTCGCAGCAGGGAAGACAAACGTAGGACAGACCTTCTACAAAAAAATGTTAAACCCTGAAGAAAGGAGAATTGGAACATGGACATCAAAAAGATGGACAAGTTTGGTGTGGAGAGATAGCCTAGTGTTAAGAGCGACTGGACTGCCTCTCTTGCTAAGGACCCGGGGTTCAATCCCCAGCACCACATGGTGGCTGAGAACACCATCTAAGTTAACTCCTAATCCACAAGAACTCAGAACTCCATCGGGAACCACACCCCTTCTGACCGTCGCACTGCCAACGACACTGTGCGGACAAACCTGCATAGCAGACAGTACATCGTCCCATAGAATTAAAATAAATTAAAAAAAATGGAAAGAAAAAACTTTATAAATAAAAAAAATAAAGCCAGTCAAGATTAAAGATTAATATAGTAAAGATGTCAATTTCTACCCCAATTCATATTATAGATTACATGCCATCACACCTATAATCTCATGGACTTTCTTCACAGTACTTAGAAAAATAATTCTTTAAATTCAGTATGGGAATAAATCAAAAGACCCTAATACTTAGAGCAACCTGAGTGAAAAGGCTAATGCCACACAAGGGGATACTTTCCAGGATTTCAACTATATTAAGGGGCTAGTAGTCATAAGACAAAAAACGGTGAAAAAAACAAACCACAAGAAAACAGACCCTTGACCAATGGAAACAATGAAGTACCCAAACTTGACTCATATATAATTTTAGAAACTCTATATTGGAAGGGGCCTAAAGAAACTCATAGAGAAAAACAGCATCTTACAGCAATGATGTTAGTCAACAACTGGCGATTATCTATGTAGATAGAACAAAATTAAATCCTACATCTCCCCTGTACAAAACTTCAACTTCAAGAGATCAAAGATCCAATGTGAAACCCAAAACCTACGGATGATAGAAGAAAAAAGTTGCAGCAACCTATTAAGCGAACATGGTGTAGGAAAACACGTTTCTAAATTAAAGAGAGCTCGCACGGGGAAAAAAAGTTCAACAGCTGAACAAGTGGGACCATATCAAACAAAAAGCTTTCTGTAAAGAAAACAATCAGTGACGGAAGAGAAAACCTACAGAAGGAGAGGAAACCATTCACCACTGAGACATCGACCAGTAGCATAACATCCAAATATAGTAGACCACTTAAAAGAGCCAGAGTAACTTAAAGTGGAGGGTGGAAGGTATTATGTCAAGCCCAGTAGAAAAAAGGAACTGTGTAGGAAGAAGACTTCTGGTTCGTTGCTTGTTTTTGGTTTTTTTTTTTTTTTATTTTTGAAGAATAGAATATTTACTAATTTCAATAAAACAACACTACTATGGGGGATAGCATAAAGATAAATAAATCCAAACATAACAGTAGCCAGGGCTTGGTTTCCTGTCTACATCAATTAGATATACAGACCCCCTATTTTCTAAATCTAAGAGTGGTGACACCATGCCTTATCCCACACTCCAGAGACTCAAGGCCCAGCCTAGTCCTACATAGCAGAGTTCCAGGGCCAATCTGGGAGACCCCTGTCCCAAAAAAAAAAAGAAAAAAAAAAAAAAATTAAAAGTGAACCAGTTTGTTTGCTTATTTGTTTTGACGGTCTCACCGTTTGTAGCCCACGGGCCTGTGAATTTGCTCTGTAAGACTAGGCTGGCCTCAGACTTTTAGCGATTCTTCTGAAGGAAGAAGTTATGCACTAATATACCCAATGTACAAAGAAACTCAGCCTTAAGATGCACCATACCTCAAATGGAGTTAATAGGTAACTACAGACTATTTTACTGAATACAAGGGTGGAATACACATCAAAACTTGAGCAGCTCCTGAAACTTCTTCAAAATTAGACTTAGACTCTGGCTGGTAGGGAATAGTCTTAAAAATACAAAATAATCGACATATCATTCTCTTATACCTTTCTCAGATCATAGTAATTAAACTTAGGAATACACACAGCAAGGAAATTACGGAACTGTACAAAAGAAAAACCTAACGGAAGATTAACTAAGAATTTGAATAATCGATGAGTTTATTGAAAAGAATCAGGGAAGGCAAATTTTAACATTCTTCCTGCCCTGAGTTCCTGCCTTGGGCTCCCTAAGTGATGAACCCAGGAGATGTGAACTGAGTAAACCCTTTCCTCCCCAAGTTGGTGTCAGTCAGAGTGTTTTGTCATAGCAATGGAAGACAAATTAGAACAGCATCTGTGTTCATTAGGGAGATGGGTCTATAGTTCTTTTAGTTGTATCTTTGCCTGGTTTTGGTAATATAGTGATGCTGGCTTCATAGAAGGAATTTGGGAGAATTCCCTCTGTTTGTATCCTTCTAAACATTTCAGTAATAATGGTTGTAGGTCTTTTTAAAATGTCTTATAGAATTCTGCTGTGAAACCATCTGGGCCTGGGCTTTTTTTAGTTGGGAGGTTTCTTATTACATCTTCAATTTCTTCATGTATTATGGGTCTGTTTAAGCTGTTGATCTCTTCTTGATTGAGCTTTGGTGATTCCCAGGATTTCAGATATTCATCTATTTCTTCTAGGCTTTCAAACTTGGTAGAGTATAGGTTTTTGAAGTATTCCCGTATGATTTCTCTGGATCTTTTCCTTGTCTGTTGTGATATTTCCCTTTTCATCAGGGATTGTATTGGTTTGGAGTTGTTCCTTCTTTCTTTTGGTTAACTGGGCTAGAGGTCTGTCTATCTTGTTTATTCTTTCAAAGAACCAACTTTTGGATTCATTGATTTTTTTTGTATTGTTTTCTTTGTTTCTATTTCTTTGATTTCTGCTCTGAGTTTTGTTATTCTTCCTGTCTGTTGCATTTAGGATTCATCTGTTGTTGCCTCTCAAGTGCTTTAGCTGCAGTGTTAGATCATTCACTTGTGCTCTTTCTGTTTTTCTAATGTAGGCACCCAGGGCTGTAAACTTCCCTCTCAGGACTGCTTTTAAGGTATCCCATAGGTTTTGTTGTGTTGAATTGTCATTGTCATTCAGTTCCAGGAATTCTTTTTTTTCTTTCTTTATCTCTTCCTTGACCCATTCATTATTCAGGAGTGTGTTGTTTAGTCTCCATGTGTTCTTGTAGGCAGGAGGGCTTATCCTGGTGTTGATGTTGAGCTTTATTGCACTGTGGTTTGGTAGAATACATGAAATTATTTCAATCTTTTTGTATTTGTGGAGGTTTCTTCTGTGTCCCAGCATGTGGATTTTGGAGAATGTTCCATGGGGTGCTGAGTAGAAAGTGTATTCTCTGGTATTAGGGTGGAATATTTGGTAGAGGTCTATGAGGTCCATTTGGTGTATCATATCATTCAGTTTAGATGTCTCTCTGTTTATTCTTTGTCCTGTTGACCTGTCCAAAGGTCTCAGTGGGGTATTGAAGTCCCCTACTATGAGTGTACTGGGGTTAGTGTGTGACTTGTGGTCCTGGAGAATTGTCTTTATAAAGTTTGGTGCACCAGAGTTTGGTGCATATATATTCATAATTGTGAAATCTTTAATGCAGTTGGACAGGCCAGTCACCTGCCCAGGGACCACCACTCAGAAAGGCAGGCTCACCTTAAAGCATGCTAAAGAGATAGGAGGAATGATTGGCCTTTTATTATTTTTTTAATTTTATTTATTTATGTGTATCTATGTACTGTCTGCATGTAGGTTTGTGCACCCGTGTCGTGCAATGCTGCGGAGGTCAGAAGAGGGTCTCGGATTCCCCTGGAACTGGAGTTCTCCTAGAACTGGAGTTACAGAAGGTTCTCAGCCGCCATGTGGGTGCTGGGGATCAAACCCGGGTCCTCTGCAAGAGCAGGTGGTGCTCTCAACTGCTAGGCCATCTCTCCAGCCCATGATTGCCCTTTTAAATGAGATAATGGGCTTTTCTTTCTCCAGAGTTCTACCACTTAGTAGTCACTCTAGATCGACCCTGGGGTCTCTTGGGTCTGTCCCGACTCAAAAAGGTGCAACTGTTCCTGTTTCTTCTCTTCTGTCTCTTTTGGGTGCTAGCCACAGCCTAAGTATGGTTTTTATGGTACCCTGGGCTTCCTGACTCTTTCTTTGACATTCCCCTATACATCACATGGCAGACCTCCATCCAAGATTTTCAGGCGCTTGCCCTGGGGTTTTTCTTTTTAAACCCTAATAAAATTGTTTTAAGGCTTATGCTTGGAGTCTGTTCTTAAATTCTTTTGTTAATAAACTAAGAACCCCCAGGGGAGCCTTGGTTTCCCCCGAGATGGACCCTCCCTTCCGCTTTCAGGCCAGGTTAACTCTCTCTAACCCTTCTGCATCACCCATTCCCGTGCTCCAAACCTAGCCTGGAAAGTTTCCCACAAGGCCCAGTCCTCTCCAGCTGCAGGCCACTGACCTCCCACCCTCGCCGCTGATGACGCTCGGCCAGCCTGCAGCCCCTGTGCTGGCATCTGTCCAGGCTGACATCTGTCCTGGCGTCATTTCTCCCCTATGTGTCTCACTTTGCACACAGCCCTTTATTTCCTTTCCCACCTTCACAGCCCCACCCCCTTCAAGGCGAGAATACCATCAACTTCTCCCTCACGCAGTCTCTTCCTCTTCTTAGCTCACTTTTGCTTTGTGCAGAGAGCTTGGACTCTTCCTGCAGGGTCTGTTGTATTCCTATAAACAATTTCATCACAAATAAGCCTCCTATAAATATCTGTGACCCCGCATGAATGAATGGAATTTAATGCAAAGGGCCTTTCGAGGAGTGTTCCATTGGAATCCATATTTATCATATTAAAAGCTCCCTTTTCTTAAAAAAAAAAAAAAAAAAGCCTGCCGTCCTGGTTCCCTGCTGCAGCCTTCGCTCTGATCCTGTGTTTACTCTCGCTAACTTTTTTTTTCATATTAAATGTACAGCGCACACGAAGCCAGCTCGTTGAAAGTTTTTCTCTTCCCGCTGTTCTCGACTTCTTCTATAATGTATGCAATTACATGAGCTGCCCTTGAAAGCCAGCTCGGATTCTAAACCTGGTGATTAACCTTTCACATGGAGAGATCGCCAGCTCCTTGTTCAGAGCCCTGGCGCTGGGACGCTTTTCTTGTTTCATCTTTTCTATTTTGCTACTTTACCACCCCATTCTTGGCTGTGCTGTCCTGTTGGGACAAGTTCTTGTCTCGATATGGACTACGTCTACTGTTCACAAAACCAAATAAACGTGTAAATGCTGGAGAATGTGGCATGAATGTCCCATTAGGCATATGGAGGTAGCTGACACCATTGTGAATTTTTTGTCATTTTCATATTTTGAGTACAGGATCTTAGCAAGATTTTTTTTAATTACCAAAACCACAAATTACATATAATTACAAGAGGAAAATTTTCCTCAAATAGAAAACCACTTAACTTTAAATCAGAACATTCAATTAGAAGTCTTTTGTGTTTGGGGACTAAATTTATAGCAGTCTTTATTTTTATTTAAATTTGTATTACGGAAAAAAAAAAGAAACAATATTTTCTTGTCTCCTAAATGCACTTCAACTTTTTTGACTTTAGTAATGTATTTTGCCAGTTAGCCAACAAAAAAAAAAATGGTTGAAGTGTAATTTTTGAGCTGCACATTCATTTAGGAAATAGCCAATGTTGAAATTATTAAAATATATGTTTGCTATTTTAAGGTAAATGTTATTTAAAAAATAGTTACAATAAGTTCTAATCACACTCTGTTTACTGGCTGCTAAAATAAAGCATGAATAATCAATTGGTATTTAAAGTAAGACATTCATTTGTACTAATTGGTAATAGACAGCAAGGTAGGCATGAAATGAATAGAAGCCGGATTTTAAAAACGCCAACGGTATTAAAATGGATGTTTAATGTGTTATTGGTTAGCAATATTTCATCTGGAGACACTTTCAAGTTTCAGAAGTGAGGCTCTCATCATCACTTTCCACTCTCCCGAAGTGACACATTGATGAAACGTGCCGGCACCCCGCGTTAGGATTCGTTTCATTAATACGCAGAACTTTTGTTCTTCGCTTTACATTGGAAACAGATTTAAGTATTAAGTGCTTCTGAGGTCTGCAGCCGGGAAGCCTTTCCGAATTTGTAACAGGGAGCAGAACAGACCGCATTACACTCTCCCAAATGCTGCGGCTTTGCATTTGAATGTCCGAATTATCCCGGTTTCTTAGAGACGAGCACTACACCAACATCTTAAATCCTCAAAATACTGTCCGCTTCACTGAATGCTCGCGATCTAAGCATATGTGTAATTATTCTGTAATTCTCCCAAAATGTGATTCCTTGGAAATGCATACTGGGTCTCTGCTATTGTAAATCCAATGACTGTTTCTTTGTGACCACTTCTTTAAATACGGTAACAAGCAAGTCTGTGTCTGGGCAAACCGCCTTGATAACGGTTTCTTCCCAAGCTCTCCTCGGGACACCCAAGGGGGAGATATACCCTGCATTTGTTTAAGGGTAGAGACCCCATCACAAAAAGACCATTTAAAACTAGTATGCATTACAAGGAGAGGCGATCTTGCCAGCCACAGGCCTGCCCCATGTCACTCACAATACCCTTAGAAATAGTCTCAGATAGGAAGTTAGAACTTGCAAATGTTCCCAGAGCCAGCTGTGGTCCTCCTTGGATGCAGACAGATTGTGGAGAATAGGATCCAGTGCCTAGGAAAACAGCTTCAGATGTGCTCAAGCATGGACAATTAAAACATACACTTTAAAAACTGACAGCTGGAAATAAAGGTAGAGGGGAAGGGGGAGAAAGCGGAGTGGAAGGGAGCTTAGGGCAGTTCTTAAGCTCAGTTCTGAAATTAAAGTTTTATAGTCTTTTGATGGGGGGAAACCTCTTGGTGAGGACTTTCCCAGGGAGCAGCCTTGGCATGCAGGGATGTCAAACTGTGGGATCCTGACTGCAGAAGTCCTTAGCGAATTGGTAATGCACCGTTCAAATGTCGCTGGCTGTGGTGGCCACAAGCCCTCATTAACTCCACTGTGAGTTGTTTCATTTGGACACAAAATGGAATGGGTCATTTACAGACAAATGACCAATGGGGAGGGGCGGGGAGGAAAGTCAACTTGCAGGGTCGTAGTTAGGCTGTGAATAATTGATAATCAGTCTGAAACAGGTGCCTTTGCATTGAGTAATCTCCCCTCCTGCTAGAATTTTACAGTTTGTACCCCTCCCCCTCAGCACCATTTTGGACCACGCAGATAAACAAATTATTTCAGTGTTCCAGGAACTTGGAGGTAACGGTTTATGTTCTTGGTGGCTGTATTTTAAGGAATTTTAAATGGGGGGGTGAAATATTATGGCGGAAAAGGAAAAGCCCAGGCTGACCCTGAGCTGCTTAGAGATCTAGACCTCTTCTCAAAGAAAGTGTAGAAACAAGGGCAAAGTGTCTGAATTCTTCATGCCTACTCACATCACTTTTTTTTAATTTTATTTTTTATTTATTTTTGTATGTGTATAAATGTACTGTTTGCATGCAAGTTTGTGCACCGTGACATGCAATGCCGTGGAGGTCAGAAGAGGGTGTCGGATTTCCCTGGAACTGGAGTTCTCCTGGAATTGGAGTTTCAGACGGTTCTCAGCCGCCATGTGGGTGCTGGGGATCCAACCAGGGTCCTCTGTAAGAGCGGTCGGCGCTCTTAACCGCTAGACCATCTCTCCAGCCCCCTCACATCACTTTTTAAAAGTCCTGTGTTGTATCATGTATCCGGGTGCTGTTTATTTGGCGACCTAAGAAGGGGGGAAAGGCTTAATAAGGCTTTGGAGCTATTGAAATGAGGTTCCTAGGTCTGCTCAGGAAGTTCAGTATTGAGAGCCCCTCAGTGCTCAATCGTGGCCTGTTTGCTTTTATATTACAAACTTGTAACAAACATAGATGTCTGCTCACCCTACAGACAGATTAGAAATAGCACAGCAGATGGGAAACAAATGAAGAGGTCAGGAGAGGACTGTGAGCAGCAAGAAATGATAGCTGACAGCTTGATTGTGAGGGAGACAGAAAATCCATACGGGCGGACATGAAACGATGAAGGCTTAGGATTCTGGAACTGTTCAGGGTCTTACAAATGTGTCCACCCCAGAAGGTCTCAGGGCCTTGCAGAAAAACCAGTGGGCAGCATCATAACCAAGCCAGCAAGAAAAGGTTAAGTGTTGTTAATTTGCCTGATTCTGAACAGATACATTTAGAATGAGTCCCATTGAAACAGATGAAAACTTAAGATCAAAGAATTTGTACTTAAAAACAACCCTGAGCAGTGCTGGGAAATTTGGATGTGTAGAGCTTATTTCCTCCCTACAATGCTAAGTCAGCGTGTACTGGATTTTTGTTGTTTGTTTTTTGTTGTTGTTTGTTTATTTGTTTTTTACTTTTGGTGTACACCCAAAGTTCTTAAGCAAATTGGGTTTTATGTCTATAATTCTTTCTTGTCTCTTTCTGAGACAGCTGGTCTAGTTGAAAGGACAAATGAACCCAAGGGGTTTGGTGGTTGATGCGCCTGGTCACTGAGATAGATGCCAGAGAATAGGGCAGCCTTGGGTGCTCAGTCCCCTCATGTGGTACTTAGTTTCTCAGACCCAAGCACTTCCCACAGACAAAATTCCTTCCTTCCCCTCACCTCCCCTCTCCCTCCTTTCTTTCCCTCTTTTTTCTCCCTCCCCTCCTCCCTTGCTCCCTTCCTTCCTTCCGTATGGTGTATACATACACGTGTGCATAAGTGTGTGTGCTCCTATTATTGGTGTATGTGAAGGCCAGGGGTTGATTTAGGCTGTCTTCCTCTCTTTCTCTCCATCTTAGTTTTTGCGACAGGGACCCTCATTGAACCTGAAGCTTACCATTTCTGCTAAGGCCAGCTGGCCAGCAAGCTCTCAGTATCTTGCCGTCTCCACCCCCAGCGCTGTGGTTACAAGTGCAAGCCATCACACCTTGCTTTCATGAGGGTGTTAGGGATCACGCATGCTTGGCAGTAAGCACTTTACCCACTCAGCCTTCTCCCCAACCCAAGATTTCTCTGTAAACAGTAGCTCATCCCATTATAGGAGATGCTGTCTGTGTTTGGTGCAGAGCTAGATCACAAATTCTTTCCACCCTACAGGGACCACAAGTTTTCTGTCACCAGCTTCTTGTTGAAGTATTTAAAAGTAGCTTGAAAAGTGTATGGAACCTAAAATTCTACGGACTTTTATCTCCTAATGGTGAGACTATAAGAGTTTAAAATTTTTAGTTCTATGCTTTTCTTGTACTTCCAGTTTATCTCAAGATTTATTATTTTATTTTATTATTTTATCTGACAGGGTTTTCTGTTTAGCCCTGCCTGGCCTGGAATGTACGTAGATCAGGCTGACCTCGGATTCCCAGAGATCTGCCTGCTTCTGCTAGAATTAAAAGTTGCATGCCACTGTGTGTATGAGTTTGTATGCACTAGGTGCATGCACATGCAGGGGAAGGCCCAAAGAGGATGTCAGACCCCCTGGAGTTACAGGCAGTTGTAAACCACCATGTGGATGCTGGGAGCCGAATACAGTACCACTCTCTCTAAACCCATGCATTTGTAGTATATCTAAAAGAAAGCTATGTTTATTATATAAGAACAAAACTTGAGACTTGAAGTCCTCTAAACTCTCAGTGAGAGCTGCTTTGACATAGAGGGCAGGCAATCCCATCAAGATCTTGACAGACATCTCTGCTCTCTTCTCTCAGTGGCACACAGACCACCCCACATCAGAGGCAACTCTTCAGACTTAGGTGATCAGTGGTGTTAAAAAGAAAAATCCCAGAACAAGCACCTTCTTACATCTCTAGGCTCCCTGTGTTCTCTGTCTTCTTGTCACAGCAAAATCCCTGCTTTTGGAACAGTGTGATTTGTCAACATTGACTAGGTGTGAAGGAGGGTGCTTTCTGGCTGGAGATCTCTGACTTCTCTTTGCACATCACCTCCCTCCATAGTGCTTAAGTTAGAGACTGCCTGCCAGAAAGTCTTGGGGAAGTAAGATCCAGTCCACAGGCTGAGTCCGCCCTGAAGGCTGAGGGTCCAGCACTCTGGCTCCTGGACACAGGCAGCAATGTGGGAACAAGTTGATGGTAGCTCAGAAAAGGGGCCCTGGCCAAGGCAGCCCCAGATTGCCAACAGCTTGTGGGGAGTAAATCCTCTCACTGAAGGTTTTAGCTCATCGGAATAAATCTGCCCTGGGTGAAGTAACAGTGTCAGGAACAAAAGACAGGAAAAAGCCACCTTTCCTTAGAGTCTTTGAGCTAACTTGCTGCTGTGGAAAATGCTTGCTTTTAGTCTGCTTGCCTTTGGAGAATCCTCTACCCTTGGCTGTGGTATTTGCAAATGGGTTTAGAAGTCCTTTTCCAGGGTCTAAAGGCATGGCTCATTGGTAAAGTGCCTTCCCTATAAGCATGAGGAAGTGAGTTTGGTCTGTAGCACCCATGTGAAAGGCAGCCATGGTGGCACTGGCTGGTAACCCAGGGCAGAGGAGGCAGAGAGACACTTGGATGGCTGGGGCCCTCGGGCCAGTGTGTCCTATCTAATCAGTGACACCTGGTCCCAGTGAGAACCAGCTCCCATAAGCTGTCCTCTGCCTTCTACATATTCAGGCATATTTATGTACATGCGAGTGCACGCGTGTACACACACACACACACACACACACACACACACACACACTGCTATCTTCTCCACATACACACATAAGTTAAAAAGGGATTTTCAGCTGGGCGTGGTGGCCCGCGCCTTTAATCCCAGCACTCAGTAGGTAGAGGTAGGTGCATCTCTGTGAGTTCAAAGCCAGCCTGGTCTACAGAGTGAGCTCCAGGACAGCTGGTACTAAAAGGGAGACCTGCCTCAAAAATACCAAAAAAAAATGAAAAAAACTGGAAAAGGGAGTTTTCTAGGATTGAGATGCTCATGAGCATATGAGGTTGGGAAACACTTTCGTCTCTAAGACTGGTGTGCTTGTTAGCTAACTAAAAGCTCCAAGAAGTCCTGCAGTGTGGGGACTTTGTTGTATTTTCAACCCCATTATTTCCCAAACTTCCTAAATAAAAAAAATCAGGAAAGGGGCACAGAACCACCAGGACAGCTGAGGCTGAAGGAAGTTGAGAGTGAAGTTAAGTCCTCTTCTGAAGCCAGGTCCCGCATCCCTGAAGGTGCCTGGGCGCAGACATGGTCCCATGTGTGCGTGCATTTGGGCAGTTACAAACTGCAGAGACATAATGAGCTCACTGGACTAGGGAGTTAAGATCCCTCACTGGGAGCTGAACAGATAGATGGCTCAGCAATTAAGAACACTTGTTCTTGCAGAGTTCAGTTCCCAGCACCTGCATAGTGGTTCATAATAACCTGTAACTCCAGTTCCATGGGATCGGATGGCCTTTTTAGGGTTCTTCAGGCACCAAACACATATGTGGTACACATATATACAGGCAAGCAAAACATTCATACATAAAAATAAATAAAATCTTAAAAACAGCAACACAGATTCCTTCACTGCCTGTTAACTGATGGTGACTTGCAGTGTAGAATTCTGAAGGTGGAGTTTCCTAGTTGAAACTGGAGCGTCTGCGACGCTGCGCGCCCCCTGGAGGCTGGAGGGAGATATGTTCTTTCTCTCTTGTGGCTTTGGTGGACAATGTTCTCGAGTCAGTGTTATGTGACCCCTGCCTGAGCACCCCCCACCTCACTGGTACACACTCTCCACTCTGTCTGGCCCTGGTGGCATTTGGGTCCCTGGGGAACCCAGTACCATCCAGCCATCACATGAGCCTTGACCGGGTCACACTTGCAGAGACCCTCTCTGCACACTTGATAGCACTCACAGATCCAGCGGTCAGGATTCGGATTGGCACCGTCCTCCTTCTGCTGCAGTCCCAGGCCAGGAGTCAGATAGGACTGAGCAGCTCAGGTATAAATATGAAGTTCTATGCTGGAGGAAGACTAAAAAAATGGGGGGAAAATTAGTCCCAAGAGCACAAGGATATAGCACCTAGAAGATGTGCTGCTTATTAAAAAGTGGATTGCTGAAACCTAGTCACAGCCTGGCGTCCTAGCAGTACTGAGACTGGAGAGGTGTACACATGGGGCCATCCGTGCAAAGACTACATGAGGTGTAGATTTTATCCATGTTCTATGTATAACAAAGGGCTATAAGTCAGTATTTTACGTATTTCTGAATTAGTGGAGGGCTTGGACACCAGTCATCTCATTAACATCTGTGTAACTCACATTCTGGTATTCAGCACCTTCCTCACTATAGTCTTTGGTAGTCATAGGCTCACCACAGGCCCATGTGAGAGGGCAAAGGGCCTCGCACTGCACCTCACTGATAGTTACGTGGTGGTTAGAGCAGGGATTGTGGGTATAGGGTGGACATGTGTTCCAGGAGGACCTCAGAAGGGTAGAACCCACTGAAACAAGGGCCTGGGACAGTTTCTGGGGAAAGTGGCAAGGCGGACCATGGGGGCAGGAGCACCGTCTTCAGATCTGCGGAGCTTCACCGTACAGAGGCTCCAGCAGGCTTGTTCTCTGGGGCTGTGGGGCTGTCGCTCCATCAAAGGTGCAGGGGTGGGTCCTGGACCTTTGCAAGAGTCTAAGTCCACAGGCAGTGTGTTGAAGGCAAAAGAACCTTCGCAGGAAGAGCTGTAGCAGATATGGGACATCGAGCTGATCACCCAGAAATATCTATATAAAAGTGTGGGATGGTGAGATCTAATTTAAGCACATCAGGGAAAGTCAAGGGTTGGCCAGTTCCCCTGGAGGCCTGGAGACAGCTACGCTCTGAAGAGTGCCCGCAGCTTACACACATTAAGGTAATTCGGGAAGATACCAGATACCATGGAACCCTTGAGAAGAAGCCATTCATTCTACCTGTGGGGGAGGGAGCACGACTTTCCTCAGCGATCTACCTGATGGGCAAAGTCAGAGGAGTGGAACTTTGATGGGGCAGAAGGAACTTGTGGGCAAAGGCATGGGGGTGTGGTGGGTACAGCAAGTCTGGAAGGCACAGCATCGGGGTCACAGCAGATGTTGGGAAGGCACAGCATCGGGGTCACAGCAGATGACCAGAGGGGAAGCTGGAAGCACAGGCTGTGGTCTGAGAGTGACGTGATCTTGCTTGGTTCTAAGCTTCACTAAGAATCCTCGTCTTCATCCAGAGGGAGTAGGGACCTCTGAGGTTTTGGGTTTGGGGAGCTGTGGAAGCTTGAGTCACCACCGTCTGAACTACAGCTCTGAGCTAGGATTGATGAGGTAACAATGATATCCCTGTCTCAACAGTTCCCACACCAGTCTGAAATGTAGAAATGAAACGTGGTGGAAATGGATTTCTGTTATCCAGAGCAGGGATTCCCTGACCACCATGTCATGAGCTCGGGGTGGGGTCTCTCCATCTCCACCTGGACATTTTCCCAGGGGAGGGGGATAAAGCTGCCCTGTGCCTTGTCAGTTGTTTGACAGCATCTCTGACCTCAGCTTGTTAAACAGCTATACTTCTTACTTAGCTATGCAACTAAAAAGAAGTCTCCAAACATCTCCAAATGGGAACTGTCCTGGTGAGAATCACTGGCTTAGAACAGTTAGCCTTGTGCGCTGGGCTGTGACATCAGAAGTCAACCTGGTGCCTGTTTAGTACCTCAATGCCCTGGGCTCACGTGATCTTCCTCATATAGATACTTTCCTGCTTGAGACTGGCACTCTCATCGGATCTGGGTATCTCTAGCCTTTCTTTATTCTTCTGGTGGAGGGATGACTTCCAGGCCCCAAATGTCCCAACTGCTGGGAAAAGGGATAGCCTTCTGTCTGGTCAGCTTTAGGTGTCAGCTTGACACACTTAAGAAGAGGGAAGCCTCCAGAGCCTGCGGCCTGACTGTGGGGCATTTTCTTGATTGCTGGTTAGTGTGGGAGGGCCCAGGCCACTGTAGGCAGTGCTGTCCCTGGGCAGGTCGGCCTGGGCTGTCATAAGAAAAGTATCTGAGCAAGCCAAGGGGAGCAAGTCTGATGTCTGTCCTTCAGTTCTTGTCTCCAGGCTCCTGCCTGACTTCCTTAAAGGATGGATTAGTGACCTAGGAGTTGTAAGCTGAAATAAACCCTTTCCTTTCAAGTCACTTTTGGTCAATGTTTTATCACAACAACAGAAATCAAACAAGGACAGCTTCTGTGGAACCATGACTAACAGGGCTTGTGAGTATGCTTTTCCAAGGGCCACTCTGTTCAGGGCATGAACTGACCACAGCACAGGGAGGTAGACCTGGCCTCCAGATCTGTGTTGGCCAGCACAGTGCTTTTCACCCTTCAGAAGCTCTGGGCAAGGCGTGTCAGCTTCCTGGGGCACCAACATCTGGTGCCTAGCTCATACAACTCCTTTATATGACACCCCAAGTACCTAGAGTTCACCACCCATGCTGTAAACAGAGAGGGGGTCATCTAATAGAATGTTCTAACCCCAGGGCTTTCACAAGTAGAAACTATTCTGCTGAAGGGAGAAAACACAACAACTCTGGAGTCTTCCTCTATAAACTCTGAATGTGTTTATTCATTTTCCCCCCTTAGATGGAGAATTCTGGAAAGGTTCTTTCACTCTTGTTAGTTTGCACTGGATGCCTCTCAAGTTTAGGGGACTAAGGTGGAATTCTTACTAGGAGCCCCTCTTCCCCGTATTATTTTTGTGGCCTTATGTTATTTGCAGACTATTTGGATTCGTTCTCTAGATATCTCCTCCCCTCTGGGGCTGCAGAGATGTCTCAGGGGTTAAGAGCAATGGGCACCCTTAAGAAGGACCCAGGTTCAGTTCTCAGCCCCCACATGGTGGCTCATCACTAGATACAGCTCTACTTCCAGGAGATCTGACATCTTCTCCTTGCCTCTGGGGACACTGCATACATGTGGCACACTTACGTGCAGGTCAAACACTCATACATACAAAATGAAATGAATAAGTAAAAATTTAAAAGTAAATAAGTCTTGGGCTGGAGAGATGGCCTAGCGGTTAAGAGCACCAACTGCTCTTGCAGAGGACCTGGGTTCAATCCCCAGCACTCCATGGCACATGAGAACTGTCTTTAACTCCAGTTCCGGGTAATCTGACACCCTCTTCTGACCTCCGCAGCATTGTACTACACGGGTGCACAAACCTACATGCAGACAGTACATTGATACACATAAAAATAAATAAATAAAATTAGGGAGCTTCAGAGATGGCCTAGCGGTTAAGAGCGCTGACTGCTTTTGCAGAGGACCGGGGTTCGATGCCCAGCACCCACATGGTGGCTGAGAACCATCTTTAATTCCAGTTCCAGGGGAATCTGACACCCTCTTCTGACCTCCACGGCATTGCACGACACAGGTGCACAAACCTACAAGCAGACAGTACATTCATACACATGAAAAAAAATTTTTAAATAAATAAATAAAATTTTTAAAAATTTAAAAAATTAAAAAAGTAAATGTCTTAAAAAAAAAAAAAAACCACACCATACTCCAAAGAATGGATTGCTGATGAATTCAATTTTACCTATTTCTTGGGGCTCATCAGATTGAGCCTTAGTTGACAATAGCAGTTCAATAAATAAAATCCGAGCCTTCCAGTGAGAAGCTATCATCTGTGCAGATCCTGGGTTAACATAGTTTTACTTCCAACTGCTGGTCACCCAAGCCACTGTCCTTGTGGGATTTAGTGAACCATGTGACTCTCCACCTTCAGAAAAGTGTTGTCATCTATGGCATTTCTTTCTTTCTTTCTTTTTAGGGGCACATCTATGGCATTTCTAAGCATGCTTCTTACTGATTTCCTTGTAGTAACCACTTCTTTCAAACTGGAAAGTCTTTTGGCTTTAATGGTGACTGTGTTGACCACCCCATGTCTCCACCATGTCCCAGCTACTACAGAGGGGCTCAGGGAAGCTCAGGATAGTTGTGTTGGCCACACAAATAAATGAGTTGATCTGCCGGGCGTGGTGGTGCATGCCTTTAATCCCAGCACTTGGGAGGCAAAAGGCAGGTGGATCTCTGTGAGTTCAAGGCCAGCCTGGTCTACGGCGAGCTCCAGGCCAGCTGGGACTAAAGGGAGACCCTGTCTCAAAAATACAAAAAAAAAAAAAAGATTTTGAAAAACAAATCATACATCTTAAAAACATGAAAATGTCAAAACCACACAAATTAAAGCCGCTTTTATGTGCTCCTAAGACCTGAGCCCAGGGCTTCTTGCATGCTGAACAAGCACTCTGCCAATAAAGCCACAGTCTCAGCTGCCACAATAATATCTAAATGCAAGTTTCCTCTCACTTTATTTTTCCGGTTTACTATATGAGCGTTTTCTAAAAATCACAAAAGTATTTTTCCAAATTCCATCAGCAAGGGCTACATGAGTTATTTTGGATATTAGATTAACTTTGGTAAGAATAATTATAAAGTGTTTTGATGGATGTCAACACGTAACTGAAGGATCGAAATACAAGATCACAGGACAGTGAGGGCATTTGGCTAAGAACTTAATAAAAACACTATCAGGAAGCATGGCATGGAGCACCTTTAAATCCAGCACTCAGGAGGCAGAGGCAAGCAGATCTCTGTGAGTTCGAGTCCAGCCTGGTCTCGGGCTACACAATGAGGCTGTCTAAAACAAACAAACAATCAAAACAAAAAGAAAAACTACCATCGAGGTTTGAGTTTAAATTCTTGAAAATTTTCACAAGAATGTCCTAAAAATATCTCTAATTTTAGAAATAGTTATTTAAAAGAGCTTGACTTGGGGCTGGAGAGATGGCCTGGCAGTTGAGAGCGCCAACTGCTCTTGCAGAGGACCCAGGTTCGATCCCCAGCATCCACATGGTGGCCGAGAGCCGTCTGAAACTCCAATTCCAGGAGAACTCCAGTTCCAGGGGAATCCGACACCCTCTTCTGACCTCCTCGGCGTTGCATGTCATGGGTGCACAGACTTGCATGCAGACAATACATTCATACACATACGGAAATAAATAAATAAATAAATAAATAAATAAATAAATAAATAATAAATAAATGAGCTTGACCAACGTATTCCCTTAAGTGTCCCAACAGTGTATGTTGGTGTTCAAATCTGGAGACAACCTTATCTTTGGGAATAGATGGGCACAATATGTTTTAGATGCCCAGAGACGGTCAGAAGGAACTTTATAATTTATCTTCTCCAACTGCTTTGTCCATCTGAACAATTCCCAGAGAGAAGTCACTTGGTCAAGAAACACAGAGAGTCAGGGTCAGGGCTGAGGCCAGACCTGAACAACCAAGTGTGGATTTCAAGAGGGTACAGACCTGAGCAACTGAGTGTGGATTTCAAGAGGGTACAGAGTAAGGACCAGGTTAAAGGGAAGCAAAGCAAGGATTAAGTTCTGAAACAAAGGTGGTCTTACTTTGTTTAGCTTAACTGATATTTTCTACTCAAACCCACTCTCAGTCCATGCATGACACTAGGCAGTAGTCTTTCTTGTTACATTTCACTTTTTACCTTTAGCTAAGTAACTTATTGATGAACTAAGTAAGTCCCATAAAGAGAGAAGAACTGTGCAGGGAGCCCTCTTAGTAAAGTGGACCTGAGCTGGGAATTTCAGAACCTTGTGGATTCTCAGGATCAGAAAGACAAACCTAAAATCTTGGGAGCTCTTTGTGAAACTACAAGTTCTCTGAGCTCTACTCCTAAGACTGCTGTTTAGTAGATCTTATTCTACTTCTTCCCAAATTTTCTTCAAAAAGAAAGCATGCAAACATTTTTAATTTTACCTAACTCCTTGAAAACCAAATTATGAATTCTCATGAAGTTTCACGACTGTACACAGAATGTTCCCTTTTTTAAAAATGTCCAAGTCTAGCTACCAAACCTTACAAATTAAACAGAGAGGGTAAAGTTGTAAATGTCTACTCAACAGGACCCCATACTTAGAAATATCTGCCAAAAAATAAGTTAGGAAGAAACTAATAGTCAACAAGTGGATTTTCTGTTGTGTAAATGTTTATACAGATGTTGTGAGACTTTTTAAAAAACCCCTTGGGTTGCTGACAGCATACAGCTTTGCATATGTGTTAACAGGAGAGCGTGCTGTGCGTCTGATGAATGGGGACGTGGGCCTCACTGACGTTCAGATTAGAGGAACAGATGGGAGGGTCACAGTTGAACAACTCGACACAGCAGCATAAAGGCATCGCTGGAGTGCAGTTCATTGCCGTGGACAGACACTGTCAATCACCCCAGGCCTGCTCTCGGTTAACTACCAACTCAGACCTTGAAAGATTGAAAAAAAGAATTTAAAGAGAGTATTTGGAGGCAAGAACTGGAGTTTATGTGGTTTCTTTCAGCTCTGAACTTCAACTCAGACTGATCGATTATTTAGGAACAAAGCAACAGATTGTAAAATGGTTTGGAAATTTATATATATATATATATATATATATATGTATATATGTAAATTATATATATGACTATCACGAAAAATAATTTTGCAAAAATGTAGACATTATGGTTTCTGGAGTTCCTATTATCATACTATTTAGAGAACAGGGCAAAGTTCCAGAATTTAGAAAATGAAGGTTCTTTCATTGTTCAACTTGAAAGACATGTTCAAGGAACTACTACGATGCTCTCTCTTCTTCTAGGCCTGATGTTATGAGCTGATATCTATTCAACTTTTGCATGTGGCCCAAGAGGTTAAAAAAGAAAATCCAGACTCTTCTGCTGTGAGCTCCTTTTCACGACACAGACCACTACTACAATGATGGGGGGCGCCTTCGGTGGACTAGAAAGCAACCATTTCCTTTCCTGCCTCAATGCAGCTGATTAATACTGACTGACAGCCTGGTTCCTATGAGCCACTGCAGGTCGATGGAGGACTGTGGTTCTGGAAAGCATAGACAGGGACCGAGATCTGTACTTCTCAGTTGTGGAGGGACTCTGATCTTGACCACTGGCTGTCTGTGGGCCTTGGTAGGCTGAGAGCAGCTGTGGACAGCGGAGATGCTAATTCTTAGATGCCCAGGAGATCCTGGACAGCATGAGATATGGCCGATGAAGGTTCCTCAAGGCTTGCCTGCTTTGGGAAGTGTGACCTGGAAACAGGGAGAGGGGCATCTTATTGTTGTGCTCCGGAAGTAATGATACTTGTGGTGGCTGATCTTCATTGCCAATGTGACTGAATTAGAATCAGCAAGGGAGTATATTTCTGAGTCTGTCTGTGTGTGTGTTCCCAGAGAGGTTTAGCTGAAGAGGGACCATCACCTGAATGTGGGTGGGACCGACCTGTGGGCTGGGGTCCTGGAGCTGAGTAAAGCGGAGGCCAGCTTGGGCAGCAGTGCTCACCTCTCTCCACTTCCTGAGTCTGCACAGGGGGTGCCTGGCGGCCGCCTCCTCCAACTGCCCAGCCTGCCCAGTCAAGTTGGGCTGTAAACCAAAATAAACTCTTTCACTTTAGCAACCAGAAAGTAACAATACAGTTGTGTTTTATATCTCGAAGGTATTTTTTCTTTCTTTCTTGGTCTTTTTGAGACAGGGTCTCCCTGTAGCCCCAGCTGGCCTAGATCTCACTATGTAGACCAGGCTGGCCTTGAACTCACAGTGATAGGACTGCCTCTGCCTCAAGAGTGCTGGGATCAAAGGTGTGCACCACATCAGGCTTGAAGACATTGTTTTACAGGTTCACAGAATAGCTACAATTTCAGAGGGGGCAGCTGAACCCCTTAACTCAGTGTTCTCACACATGCCAGCAGCAACATTTCCCCCAACACTGTCCCAACCAAGTTTATTGGCTCACAGATTAGGAGAGGGGGCCTGGAGAACGGCACGTCTGCAGTCCAGCCATGGCTGCTCACACCATGTGGACACTGTTCCAGAGTAAGCCAGGTCGAATCACCCCCCTGACTTTGAAAATCAGGCAGCGGGAGCATTGGACACCCTGGCAGGAGTGTAGAGTGTAATAGTGTTGGCCGTTAGAGCTTTAGGCATATGGTGTGATCAAAAACCTCATCAAAATGGAACTTGGGAGGAAAAGAAGCAGAAAGCTTAACAGAGGAAGTGAATCTGCAAAAAGAAAAGAGATTAGACATGGCGAGAGGAGCCCAGGCATGAATGCCCCAGGATGCCAGGCAGAGGCCAAAAGCGCGTTCTTTCTCTTCTCACGTCTCTACCACATGCTTTAGCTGTAGGCTGAGGAAAATTCCCCCTCACCCCGGCACATCTTGTCTTTACTTACATTAATTTGATGGACTTTCTGTTCTTTAAAGAGTCTGACTAGGATACCAAGCAATTCCACAGCATGCCGGGTGTGGTGGTGCACGCCTTTAATCCCAGCAGAAGAAAAGGCAGAGGTAGGTGGATCTCTGTGAGTTTAAGGCCAGCCCTGTCTACAGAGTGAGTTCCAGGACAGCTGGGGCTACAGGGAAACCCTGCTCGAAAAGACCAAAAAAAAAAAAAAAAAAAAAAAAAGTTACAGCATGTATTAGGTACCTACTGTGCCAGACTCTGGGGATAAGTCAATGCATAACAGCAGGAACCATGAGTGGACGTGGGGGTATGGGCTAGCAGCTCTGAAGAACTTTCAAAAGTCACACAGTCTCTCCCTCCTCTCTTCTCTCTTCCAGGCACTTCTTTGGTAGCCCACCATCCAGGAACCAGCAGGACTCCGAGGTGTGAACGACTTAAAGGTGGCCCCTTTAATCCTTTGTTCATTCTCCGCCTTTCCATCTAAATGCATCCTATCCAAGTCCAGTTTTCAGAGAGCCCTGAATTAGGGTCAGGCTATAAACCCTCAAACCCCACCTCCACATGACATACTTCCTTCAGCAAGGCTCCGCCTGCTAGAGGTTCCACAATACTCCCACACAGCATCACCAGCTAGAGAATGTTTTCTAATACATGTGGTTGTGAGGGACTTTCTTTATTTAAACCACCACAGTCCCCAAATTAATGGCTTTAAAATAGTAAGACTCCTTCTTACTTGCCTATGACTCTGCAGTTAGGGTACACCTTGATGACATGGTTCCATTTTTGCTTCATGTAGCATCAGCTGGAATAAATTAGACTTCAAAATGGCTCATTCACCTGGCTGGCAAGGCGGTGCCAGAGTTCAGCTGGATGTTCATTCACCTGGGGTTTTAGGCCAGGACGATAAAGTGGGTTAGGACGTAGCCTTGGAAGTCCCAGAATTGTTATTGGTCAAAGTAGCTGTTAAGACTGCCCTCTCATCCCTGAGCTCAGAAGGCTATAAATTCCACTTAAACAACGTTCTAGAAGAGTGCTCAGTAATGGAGCTAATAAGGTGTCAGTCTGTGGAAAATACAACTGCCACGGGGTCTTACCTAGATAAATGGAATTTTAGTCTGAGCTACCTTAGAGCTCACCTAAAAACCCGACAGCCACCAACCTCAGAGGAAGTTGAAAGGGTGTCATCAGAAGTTCTCCTCCTGACATGGAGTAGGAAGCCCCCTTCTGTGCCTTAGGTTCAGCCCTCTGACAAGAGAAGTGAAGTTCTAAGTCCAGTTTAACCTAGAAACAACAGCAAATGGTTGCCATAGCAATAACTCACTATTAATAAGGAAAACAGTTGCAAAAATAATAGAGGAAGAAAAGAGGCTTGAGAGCACACTAGCTTCCCAGTGTGGAGTGTGTTCAAGAGAATCATCAATGAAATTAACAGAACAAGTTAATAAAAATGTAATTCCCAGTGAAAATTAATACTCAAGAATAGTTATGGTCAACTAATCAAGTGTCAAGTCTGTCACTAGCTATCTATAATCTACCTTCCAATCTATCATCTATCTATAATCTATCATTTGTCTATGTATAATTTATTACCTGTCTAAATATCTATAATCTACCTTCCTATCATCTATCTATAATCTATCATCTATCTATAATCTTTTACCTATCTACCTATAATCTATCTTCCCAACATTATCAACTGTCTATTATCTATCATGTATTTGTCTATAATCTATCATATATCTATAATTATCATCTATCACCTATCTGTTTATCATTTATGTATCTGTTCATCTACTTCTATGTATCATCTATAACCCAAGTCTCTACTTAGCTATTATAAAGCTATCGACTATCCTTTATTGACTATCATCTATCCATCTAAAGTCAAAAATTATATTAACTATAAAGAGAACTTAACAGAGATAAAATTATTATAAAGGATATTAATGTGACTTTCTGACAACAAGTAAAAAAAATCCAGTTTCCAGAATTAAATTAAAAAATATTTATGGGCTAGAGAGATGGCTTAGCCGTTAAGAGCACTGACTGCTCTTGCAGAGGACCTGGGTTTGATTCTCAGCACCCACATAGCAGTTAAGAACCATCTTTAGTGCTGGGCATGGTGGCTCACGCCTTTAATACCAGCACTCAGGAGGCAGAGGCAGGTGGATCTCTGTGAATTCAAGGCCAGCCTGGTCTACACAGTGAGCTCTAGGCCAGCTGTGACTAAAGGGAGACCCTTTCTCAAAAAGACAAAAAAAGGTTTAAAAAATATTTATAATGGGCTTTTTCAGCAGCCGTGGATCATATAAAATATTGAAAATGCCACCTGGCCACAAAAAAATGCAGCCCATTCCAAATAGCTTTAGTTGTCCATAAAGCATAAGTGAAAGTCCAATATAAGATTTAAAATATTCTTCTAAATAATGATTGTGTAAAAGGAAAAATCAGAATTCCAACTAGCAAGTGTACAGAGTGGCAGCTGTGAGGACACTCAGCGCCCAAGCCAAGTGGACGCCAGGATCTGTGTGTGAAGCAAGGCTGACCACATTAAAGATGTGGCTCAATGGAGAGATGGCCTGCTGGGCTTGCACAGGGCTCTGGACTCAGTCCTCAGCACCACATGAAGTAAGCGTGGGGGTGACTGTCTGTAATCCCAGCTCCAGTCTCCCAGGTAGATGAGAAAATGAGAAGTTCAAGATCCTCCTCAGCTACAGAGCAGCTTTGAGGCCAGCCTGCCCTATATGAAACCTTATCTCAAAACCAAACAAATGAAAAAAAAAAAAAGCACTCGTGTTCATGCATGCGTGCCTGCTTGCATGGTGAGCTTTTAAAAATAATTCAATAAAACAATGTTTAAAAACAAATAAGGGTCAGCTCCCAACGGAAGAACATGGAGGAGCTGCTGATAGCTGGTGGCTTCTAGGGGTGGGTTGACCATGCTCCAGTGGGTGGTCCCACACCACAACATGAGTATAGAGGCTGCACAAACGGCACCCAGTGGGTTATTTAAAAAGAAAATGAGCCAGGTGTGGTGGCGCACGCCTTTAATCCTAGCACTTGGGAGGCAGAGACAGGCGGATCTTTGTGAGTTCAAGGCCAGCCTGGTCTACAGAGTGAGTTCCAAGACAGCCTGGAGCTCCAGGGAGACCCTGTCTCAAAAAGACCAGAAAAAAAAAAAAAAAAGAAAATGAAAAGAAAGACATGACGTGGGGAGGGATGGAGAGGTAGAGGGTGGATCTAGGAACTAGGGGCGGAGTGGGGAGTAAACACAAACAAAATACCTCATATGGGGGCTGAAGAGCTGGCTCAGTGATTAAGGGTACTGGCTGCTCTTGCAGAGGACTTGGGTTCAGTTCCCAGCACCTAGATGGTGGCTAACAACCACCTGTAACTCCAGTTTCACGGGACCTGTTGCCTTCTTCTGGCCTCCGCAGGCTCCTGTGTTCACATGGTACACATATACTCAGGCAGGCAAACACACATACACATCAATTAAAACATTTAAAAATCTTTAAGAAAAAGAATGAAAAACATTGTATGAAATTATCAAAGAATAAAATTTCTTGCCAAGAATAAGTAGAAAGTATATATTTAAGGGTATTGAATATGTACAGTCACCAAAACCTTGTACACAAACATTCTTCGTGATTATATTCATAATAGTTCCAAACAGAAACAACTTAAATGTCCATCAGTTGATAAATGGGTAAAGAAAAATTCATAAAGGGAGTTGTATTACTTGAAAAGAACGACGTGCTGAAGTGTGGAATTGCATGGCAGGATCTCAGGGACGGTGTGCCAAGTCAAAGAAGACCACCCGGTGGAGGGCTTCCTAGTTTCACTTCTGCTGTGATAAAATATCCTGACGCAAGGCAGCCTAGGCAAGGAAAGGCTCATTTAAACTCACAGTTCCAGGTCTCAGCCCATCCTTGCAGGGACTTCACAATGGCAGGAACTTAAAACATTTGTTCAAAAAAACCCAAAAAAACATTTGTTCCTATCACATCCACACTCAGGAGCAGAGAGAAATGAATTGATGCGCGCATGTCTGCTGCTTAGCTCACCCAGGGAAAGGTGCTGCTCACTTTCAAGGTAGGAATTCCCACCTCGATTAACTCAATTAAGAAAATTCCCTGATGGCCATGTCCACAGGCCTACTGGAGCTAGGGAATCCCTCACAGAGACCCGCTTGCCAGGTGATTCTACATTGGATCAAGTTAACAAAGAGAAGTAACTGGCACAGAAGATTTCATTTACATGTGCAGAGTTGGCAAGTCCATAGACATAGCAGAGTGGTGAAGCGAGAGCTGGGGCCACGAGGAGCATGGCGTGATCGGAAGTTCAAGGCCATCCTCAGCCACATGCAGAGCGTGAGGACAGCCTGGGAAATAGCAGACCCTGTGTAGAAAAAGTGGGGGGAAGGGGGAGAAAAAGAGAGAGAGACAGACAGACAGACAAGAAAAATGCTATTTGTTTTGAAGTATGTATTTGAAGTCCTGGAAAAGATGAAAACTTGCTGACTTTTTCATGAATTAAACATCTACATAATCACAACTAACTCACAGGGAAACTCCAGCCAGCTTCCCGATGGCATTTTGTGGGAACCCTATTCCACAGACACGACTAGACAAATGTGTCCTGTGGTTCAATAAGCAGAGGAAAAAGAGGTCTTTTCTGCCTGCTTACATATTAAAGGCTCTGGATATGGCCTCTGTAAAGACACGCTTGCAATGCACTTACACAGTTTCTAGGCAAATCTGATGCTGGCAGATTGCTTTTGTGCTTCTGATTTACTTCACCTAAGTGCAAGCGAGGAGCCCAAGACAGAATCCTACCACCCAGAATTCAACAGCAGCGCAGTGTGACAGGGTTTCGGGAACTGCTTATGGAAGGGAAGAGACTAAGAAAATACATCTCGGCAAAAGACCACATAAGCAAACCCTGCCGTTACCTACTTGATTAAAATTAAAGTCTTTTCTATTTAAAATTTGTAGAATACTAGGAATAGGTTACTGCTTTCTCAACGTATAGATGTGTTGAAAATTCTCTAAAATATTCATAGTAATGTAACCGAATCATAGAACTACAGGGAGTTTTTATTTTATGTATGTTTTACACTTTTCAATATTCCTACAATTAACAAGTAAGACTGTATAGCAAGGAAAGCGACTCATTTAAAAAGAGTGCTTAGAATGGGCATGGTGATGCACACCTTTAATCCCAGCACTTGGGAAATGCCCCAGGGAAGATCCAGAGTTCAAGGTCATCCTCTAGCACAAAGCAAGTTTGAGGCCAGCCTGGACTACATGGCACCCTGTATCAGGAAAAAAAGAAAAGAAAAAGAAATCAGAAAAAGGAAGTGGTTAAAGATACAGATTTATAGAGTTGACCCAGAGTCAGGGTGAAGCTTTCTCTTTGAGCAGAAGGCCTTTTGCTGAATGCTCAGGTAGTAGAGATGAAGTCTGGGCACTTGGAGAAAAAAATTGGTGGACCTCATTCCTAAGTAGATTTGTTAGGGGCTAGAGAAGTGGCTGCGGGGTTAAGAGCACTTGCTCTTCTAGCAAGTCCCAGGTTCAAATCCCAGCACCCACAGTGTCTGGAAAAGGCTCACAAAGCTCACAGTTCCAGGTTCACTGTCCATTATGGCGAGGTCACAGCAGCTGGAGCTAAAGGGACCTGCCGCACTGTCTGTAGTCAAGAAGCAGAGAGGAAGTATCCCAGAGCCAGATGCCTTCTCCACTTGATGTAGACCAGGGTCTACTACCCAGGGAACGGCCTCTCCCACAATTAAAGATAGGTCTATCCACATGGATTAATGGAGATAATCCCTGACATGGTAATGTGACCGAACCATGCCCAGAGGTCCATCTCCTAGGTGATTCTGTCAAGTTGACAATTGCTGGTGACAAGCACAGTGCCTATTTCAGAGTCAGTTGTATTTCTGAGTCAGGATTCAGTTTGTCAATGTCTGAGGTGTGAAATGATGCTATCGGCATGTCAGTATGAGACACACACTTGGCCTCGTGTAAAGAATCAATAATAACTAGCCAGGACTGGCAAGGCCCTGAGCCCTCAGGTCCCTCTGGCTTTCTGCTTTGCCGTGGTGAGGCCGTGTTCTGTCTTCCTGTGCTCAGTCACCACTCCTAACGTCACCTGTGGAAGCAGGCGGGCAGGAAAGCAGGCTCCACAAACTGTCAGCCGGGAGCTGCTTCCACTTCTCTCCCACTGGACAGAACTTAGTCATCAGGCTGAATTCTTCATGCAAGGAAGGCTGGGGACTGGATGTTTACTGTTAAGTACCTGTGCACCGCACTGAAATCATATTCCTTGGGAAGAGGGAGGGGACTGCCAGAGCATGATTTCTTTCACTCTTTGGCTAATCAGAGATGCCCTTATCTCACGTCTCAGGGAGAAGGAGGTGAGAATCAGAGAAAGGGTGTGACTTGTTTCTCCGGTGGGTGTGGTTATCTGTGCTAGCCTGACCCCGTCCTCTCTGACTTGCAGGATTGCTGCTTGAGACACCGTTTCGGTGTCTCTCAGACCTTCATCCATGTCAGCGGTGTCTGCCTCAGTCAGATCTTCTTCCTTCTACACACAGCACTCAGCTTTGCTAGAGGCCGAAGGAGGCTTGATTTCCCCCCCCAAAGCTGTGGACTGTTGTCTGGGTCCTACTAGGACTTCTTTTCCCTGCTGCTGACCACCCCCGACCCCCAGCAGCATGGTACTAGCTGTGCTATCATCTGCAGAAATTCCTCCAGGTTGTGGACACTCGGCAGCACCATTCCTGGGCTTTTGTCCTGTTGAGGAGATCCTCACTGATAAGAGATGATATGCTTTATAAAGCTGGAACGATGCTTTTGGTGGAGACATTGCATGCCTGAGACGTACCATCACATTCTTCTACTGAAATATTTTTCTTCTTCCTTGTGGTGTGACAGATTGTAATTTGACATATGGTTTCTACCACTAGGCTGCACGGGAGGTTGAGGCAGATGGAAGACTGCAAAGGACTTGAATCATTTTACCCAATAACCTCCACAGGGACAGACACCAATGCACTCAGAGAGGTCTGGGTATATGGAAAGGGAATTTGCTTTGTTTTAATTTTTCTACTTCTTGATTGTGTTTGTGTGCATGTGTGTGCTGCAGTATGTTTATGGAGGTGAGGCGACAGTCGACAGGACTTGGTTCTGGGGCTTGAACTCAGGTCCTCAGGCTTGGCAGCAAGCGTCTTCAACTGCTAAGCCATCTTGCTAGTTCTGGAAAGGGGATTTATAAGGGTTTACACACTAGATTTGAAAACAGAAAGCCACCAGATCCTCAAGTAGTTGTACTCTCTTTGTCTCTCTGTCTCTCTGTCTCTCTCTCTCCCTCTTTTTTCTGCTTCTATCCTATCTCTCTGTCTCTGTCTATCTCTCTTTGTCTCTCTCTGTCTCTGTCTCTCTATCTTTGTCTCTGTGTCTCTCTCTATGTCTGTCCAGGTTTGACCCAGCTGCCTTTATCTTTACTTCTGCTTCTCTGTCTCTCTGTCTATCTCTCTCCATCTCTGTCTGTCTCTGTCTCTCTAGCTCTCTGTTTCCGTGTCTCTCTCCATGTCTGTCCAGGCTTGATGAAGCTGCCTTTATCTTCACTTCCATCTCTCTGTCTCTGTCTGTCTCTCTATCTCTCTGTCTATGTCTCTCTATCTGTCTCTTTCTGTCTCTCTATCTCTCTGTCTCTGTCTGTCTCTCTATCTCTCTGTCTCTGTCTGTCTCTATCTCTCTGTCTCTGTGTCTCTCTCCATGTCTGTCCAGGTTTGACCCAGCTACCTTTATCTTTACTTCTGCTTCTCTGTCTCTCTGTCTCTCTATCTCTCTGTCTCTATCTCTCTGTCTCTTTCTCTCTGTGTGTGTCTCTCTGTCTCTGTGTCTCTCTCCATGTCTGTCCAGGCTTGGTGCAGCTGCCTTTATCTTCACTTCCGTCTCTCTGTCTCTGTCTGTCTCTATCTCTCTCTCTCTCTCTCTCTGTCTATCTCTCTGTCTCTGTCTGTCTCTCTATATCTCTGTCTCTGTCTGTCTCTCTATCTCTCTGTCTCTGTGTCTCTCTCCATGTCTGTCCAGGCTTGGCGCAGCTGCCTTTATCTCCACTTCCCCATTTCCCCCACTAGATTCTCCAGAGCCTCATCTCTCTTAAGATCAAGCCACACAGCTCTGGTAGTTCATTATTTTGCTATGTGATCCACTAGTTTCCTCTGGCCAGCCGAGCTTCAGAGCATCCACCTCAGGTCACTGAACAAATTTCTCTCAAGTGTGAGGCCATCCAGGTTCCCCTCCACCATCAGCAGAGCGGCAGGAGAAGCTTGGGTGTAGTGCCTGGCTGGTGAGGGCAGCACACTGCCGCTCTTGCTGGGCTGGCTGTCACAGGCTGTAGGCCGGGTGGTGTCTGGGATTGTTTCATGCCCTCTGACTCTCCGTAGCCAAGGAGGAGAAATACTACTCTGCTCAGCCGAGCATTCCTGGGGTCCCACTCAGAACCCTGTCCTTTCTACTCAAGCCTCCCCACTCGCTCTCTCTGCCAGCTAGACTTATTCTGCTTACTTATTCTGCTCTAACACTTGCAGTAGCCTTTCCTGCCTCTGGCTCTTGCTGTGTGGAGCCTACTTTGTGCTCCCCCACCCCTGTCTCCTTGAAAGGCCAGTGGAAGTTGATCTTTTTTGATGCCAATCATAGCTACTGTTTGTTCATGATGTTCTGGTGAAAGAACCCAGGACCTTTCCCATGCTAAGCAATTGTCTGACCACTGAGCTACATCTGAAGCTCTCATCCATTCCATTATTATTATTATTAATTAAATTTGTTTTGAGAGAATTTTGTACACAATACATACTGTTTCTGTCACTCTCCACTTCCCTATGTCCCTGTCATCCTCACCTCTGACAAACCTCTCTCTCATGTCTATGACTATTCTTTTTCTTCTATGACCCACTAAGATTAACCAGGACTGGGGCTGGAGAGATGGCCTAGCGGTTAAGAGCGCCGACCGCTCTTGCAGAGGACCTGGGTTCGATTCCCAGCACCCACATGGCGGCCGAGAGCCGTCAGAAACTCCAATTCCAGGAGAACTCCAGTTCCAGGGGAGTCTGACACCCTCTTCTGACCTCCGCGGCATTTCACGTCATGGGTGCACAGACTTGCATGCAGACAATACATTCATACACATACGGAAATAAATAAAAATTTAAAAAAAAAGTAAAAAAAAAAAAAAAAAGATTAACCAGGGCTGTCTATGTAACCGTGGGTTTGGTGCTGTCTGTTGGCGCCCGGAAGGCTCAGTAGTTTGCACACAAGCCAGAGAGAGCTCCTGTGCTCATGGTGGTCGCCTCTGTCCTAATGGCCAACCGTACTGATATTTAAAGCCCAGCACAAATTCATGTGTTGAGCACATCCCTGTGGCTTCTTTGTGGCTGATTGGTGTTTTGAAGTTGAGACCTCAGAACTGGGTCTCCTTGAAATCTGCATGCTGTGTTGGTGAAGCTGCAGAGGCAATGCTGGGGTGTAGGGAAGGAAGAGGGGCTCTGTGCTGAGTTAGAACCTCCTCTCTTCTTTCTGGCTAAAGGAATTATTGATCTTCCTAGAACATGGGAGTTAAAACGTTCGCCTCATTGCACACAGTGAAGTAAAAGTTGATGGAAGAGTCCAGAATTTACAAAAACAAAATCAGTTCCAACACACATCCTTTCCCAAGTGCTCACATGGCACTGCTCGATGTTTTAAAACAGTCCTTCAAGAACCCAGCCTTTCTACGCCCAGCATTTGGATGGGACAGTATTGAAAATTGCATCTGTATTAGAAGCACACTGAAAAGCCAGTGTAGAAAGATCTGGATGGCAGGGAGGTCAAACACACCTCCAGAAGGGACCAGCCATCAAGGCTGTGGCAAATCAGAACAGCGACAAACAAGCCATAATTACAGTGATAGAAACTGCTTACTCAGCTCCTGTCCCACTAGGAACCATGCTAACTATGTGTGCATTGTTAGGGTACGCTCTCTGTTAAGTGGGGACGTAAGGCCCTTGGCGAGGTGCTATGAGCCGTATTTGACTGCATTTTTGTTTTTAAGCTTCTGGACATGTTGCTGGTCCACTCCCCCCTCCCGCTTCTCACTCCTGAGCTCTATTTTAGAAATGAAAAAAGCTGGCTGGGAAAACAAGTGACTCCAGGGGTCAGGCGTTTCTAGCACATTCTGAAGGTGGGTGTGCCCAGAGCCTTTCTGATGATATAGGATTATTCTTCCTTTGGCAAAACCCAAAGACATGGGGTTTGGATAACAAAGAGGATATTTTTTCCTCTGCAGGAAAGGGCATGGTCTGTATCCAGCCTGTATAAACCCACAAGAGATCGGGAAGCAGACCGTGGGCGTCACCTGGCTTCCTCCTGGGGACGGATGGCTTGTGTTCCCCTCTTGCTTGGGAAGGAGGCCTGGCCGCCAGGCTGTGATTCAGAACAGGAGTGCATTGAGAAGCATCCTCTGCCGACGCTGGGAAGCTGCTCACATCCCCGGAAAATTCAGTGGGAGACTCAGTCGATGGGGGCGCGGAGTTTATTCAGCGTCGTCTGGGGCCTTTCATAGCCTGGCGAGGGTCTGTTGAGGGGCAGTCAAGCATAGGCTGGGAATTATCTCCGTTGGGTGCCTACCTGTGACAGGCCTCAGAGCTGCTGAGAGGTTCATTCAGTGCCTGGGGGACAATGGCCAGTGCGGACAAACAATTCCGAGGAGTCTATCATTCTGGTGGTGTTATCTTTAGCACTGAATAAAACCGGAGCTCCCCTTTCTGCCTCCTAGTCGGCACTATTTTCAGGAGCAGTGGCACTTTCAACTCTCTTGCACTGTTTTTCAACAGGTTCACAAGGGCACGAAGTGCGGTATTGGAAAAGAGGATAATGGCTTAGCTCGAGGGCAGGAAAAGGCCGCTGAGCAGAGCAGCCAAGCTTGCCCCTATTAGAATAGAGGAGAGGTTGGAGAAGCATCCAGAAGAAATAGCATTGTCTATGTGGAGAAGCGCTCAGCTTTACACACACTGCTTCTGAGGGGCAGAGTGGACTTTCTGAAGTTCAAAGCACAGAAATGTTTCAGCTAGGAACAGTTATGAGTGGGTAGCCGGAAGAATGGAAGAACTGTGTGTGTGACTCCACTGGAGGGTGCTGACATCTGGTGCTGTCTTGACAGGGCTGGCTTCCCTGGCATATGAGCTGTGCAGCCCCAGAGGGGACGAGTCCTGAGAAAAGACCTTCCTTTGCGTCCTACTGGTAGAAATCTTAAAATTCTTAGTCCTTTTTAAAAGGGTATTTATTACTCCTCCAGCGCCATCCACCGTTTTCCAAGACAGGGTCTCTTTGGGCAGGGGCTCCCTTATTCTAGGAGAGCTAGCCAGGGAGCCCAGGGACCTGCCTGTGTCTGCCCCTCCTCCACCAGGATTCCATGCAGTCTACCACACACATTTTTTTTTTAACATTGTTCCTGGAGATCAAAGAAGGTCTTCATGTTTGCATAGTAAGCACTTTACCAACCAAATCCTCTCCCCAGCCCCTTGTTGTTTGCTATTTGGGGGACTGGACCTAGGGCTTTATGTTAAGCAAGAACTGCACCCATGATAGGGAAAGGATGGGTGCTAGATGGGACCAGGGGTTAATGCATGCTGGTTTTTTTTTTAAATATTTTTTACTGAGTTTTGTACATTTCACACAACAGTTTTTTATCAAATTTAGACCCCTCCCCATCCCTGCACTCACAGTCCCCTCCACCGGGCTTCATGCATTCCGCCATACTTATTAAGTCCTAGCCAATCAAGCATTTCTTCCTAGATGTCCTTTGGTATAAATTCATCCACTGGAGTCTAGTCAACCGATCTGGAGATCTTAAGGAGGATCTATCTGTTCTCCCTCGCCCAGCAGTAATCGGCCTCCAGCACTTCCAGGTGAGGGCTGGCCCACCATCCACCTCCCTCGACAAGATTCCCCGAGGCGGCAGCCATCCTAACCAAGCCTGCATCGTCAACCCTGCAGCTCATTTCTACACTCCACATTCCATAAACACACAATGCTTTGGGATTCCCTGACATGGTCCAGCCTCCTTGACAAGGCCTTTGTTGATGTCCAGCAAGAGTCGGGGACAATTCTCCCTTGGAGAATTTTTTTTTTTCTGAGTGTGGAAAGAAGAGGTCAGCATACTTCTCAGTGTCTCACAAGCTCAAGTCTAGTCCTGAGGTAGGTGGAGGCAAGAACAGCATGGGAATACAGAAGAAATCTGAGCTCAGAGCCTAAGATTGTTTCCACAATGGGAGGAAGAGTGTATGCTCGCTGATGCCCTGTTCAGATCCGCACCCATGCGTTAATGATATCTTGCCTGACTTTAGAAAGAAAGCCTCTCTCAGAGTCAGGCTGAAGAGGGACAGCGCCAGGCTGCGTGTTGAGTAAGCCCTCTCCGTCTCAAACATTCCCAAGTCAAGGAAGGTTAACAGTGATGACCACAAACCTTGGAAACACTGCAAGGGTGGCTTGGAATCTTGACTCCTGCGTTTCCGTGGGCAGATTTCCTAACTACATTGATTCTTCATGGTTTCATCTTTGAAAAACAAAGGTAACGAGGTTCGTGTTTTTTTCCGAAGCTCAAAGCTGACTAAGTTGTTCCATAATTCACTAAACGCTGCTCATGCACAGAACCACAAATAACGTTGTGAAGGCAGCCGAAGCCTCCACACTATATCGTGTGCAGAGTCCTTCCTTTGCCCAGAGCCCCTTCTCCTCCTCCCTCAGCTCCGCAGTGTCCCCATGCCCTTAGACACAGCTGGAGTGTCCGGGTTGCTACCAGGATCCACCGTCTCAATGGGCCCCACTTCCAACTTCAACACCCAGTCTTCTTCATGGGGTGACAGTCCCTGTGGCAGTCCTCCCCTCCCCACCCGTGCCACCTCACAGATGGAGGACCAGCCTGTGGGAAAGAAGAGACCATGACTTATCGGAACATATGGTTTCTTAATTCAAGTTAAAGTGTCTGTACCCTGTTGCATCTGGTGCCATTTTAGTTAGTTAAAAATGCCACACAAGGCTGTGACTAAAGGGGAAGAAACGGAGAAAAATACAGTTATTACACACTCAAGAGCCAGGTTTTGCGGCTCATTAGCCAGGGGCCTCCGTGACTAATTAGGTTTTGTCACTGTTGCGGGGTCATTATGCCTTAATTTTTTTGCATAGTTATTCAGCCGTCACTTGAGGAAAAATGAAGGAAAGAAATGCCGTTCTCTGTCTCTCGGGCTCTGAATCACTCAGGCTAAACAACTCTCTGGGCAGAGAGTACCCGAAACTGATGAAATGATCATTTTGCCACAAAGGGACAAAGCGATGCGACGGGATTAAAGAGGCGCTTCTTTATCTGATGGCAGAGACCTCATTGAGCTGCGGAGGGCACCATTCAGTGGGGGAGATCATTAACTTTGAAGTCAGTCATCCAAAGATAATGTTTGTCCCTCCACTTCCTTTGTTGCCCAACTGGCCTGGGCAGCTTCTATTTTTTTTACTCATCCTTGAAAAACTGGGGGAAAATGCATTGTAAAATACAGCCTGTAGGTCTTCCCCAGCATGGAAGCCTAGGTTAATTTTTGCTGACAGCAAAGGAAATGGAGGACACCATGGTCTTAGCACAGTGGGGCTTGTGTTGGGTCTGGATGGTAAAAGAACCCATGGTGTGAGGGGGGACATTGGTGTCAATCACACAGTGGGCCCACAATGGCTGGTAATTGGCGTGGGTCCACCTTCCAAGTCCATCCTGCTGAGTCTGCAGCCCCCCAGCCCACTCTTGAGCCCCATCGCTAACAAGTAAACAATCTATCAGGGTTAGGTCACCTGCCGGTTGCCCAATCATAGACTCTATTGAGCCCCTCTAGGCTCCCAGCCCCCGTGCCAGCCCCGCCACACACACAAAAATTTATGTACGCCTTGCAATCGGGCTTGCAGTTTTGGGGCAGACGCACATGTAGCAACAACTTTACAACAGGCCTACCATGAAAATGGTTGTGTCAGTATACTGCAACCTAGGGGACCCAGGCAGCTGTGCTGGCCACAACTGGTGGGCCCCAGAGGGCGTGGGGAGAGGGGGACACATGTGCTGGATCATATCAGAGCTAATTACAACCCCTCAGTTTTGACACAATAGCTCGTACAGATGCTCACGAGACTCAATCAGTGTCTCATAAGTAGCCAAGGGGTCCTGACATCCCTGACTAGAACTGATTATACCCAGCTTTGCTTCTGAATGGGTCCCAGCCTTTCAGGAACCAGAAGGTGGAGCTTGCTGGAAATACTTCTGATATTAGGAATGCAGAGTTGAGGATTGGGCGGCTTTTCTGTTCGTGGTGGTACTTTGTAAAAAAACTCCATGCTTCATACATGGTAAGCAAACTCCCTACCTAGGCTCTGATGAGGATTTTTTCAAGGACTTGGCTATCATATGGAAAGCACGGTGCTAGTTACAGCTTCACATGTCCTTGGAATCCCCAGCATTGCTGAACTTGCCCAAGTTACTCTGTTCCTCCCCTGGTGGGTGCCTCACAAACCAAATGAACTTTGCTGGAGCTGTCTGTCCAGCAAATCATTATCCATAAAGAGGGAAGTGCCTGCTTCTCCTGTGCTTAATGTCATGAAATCCTACAACCACGGAAGGTCAGGAATACAGGCTTCCAAAAGCACAAGAAATAGTAATCACTGGGAACAGAATTTAGAACAAGTCTGGTGGCCTCCATCTGGTCTGCTGCCCACCCGGCCTTCTAAGGAGAATTTTACAAGCACAGTCTCACATCCACACCGATGGGATATGATTCTATCTCCTGGGAAACAGGTCTTTGGAGGGGTGAGTTAGAAGGAAAATTCTTACCGGGATGGCAGAGCTCGTCAGCGTGGGGATTTTTGTTATTTCAAACCCTCTGTCTGAGACTTTTAAGCAGTTCAAGTCACCCTCTGTTATAAAGATTGCGAGTTCCAGAATTTTAAGAGTGTGTCTTTCTTTTATGTACCATAAATTTGCTTGTAGCTCTCACCTCTAGTTAAGAGCTACTTAAGATAGTTAAGGATTGTGTGCTTTCAAGTCAAGTGTAGGTACCTAGATCCAAGCACTGCAGGGTAGGTATAATGGTTTTGAAGTTCTTTACTGTTTCTTATTTCTTTTCCAAATGCCAAGAACCGTCTGGGGAAATCTGTAGGCTGGCGTTGTGGCAACTGAGTAAATATTGAAAGAATAAATGAGCAGATGAAGATCCTAGGGCCTTAGCTTCTAGTTCCCAGAGAGAAGCAGCAGCTGTATGTGGAGCGGAGCTTCTGTCCCCTCTAGTGCTCCCCGGCTCGTTTTATACTTCCGCCTTGGGAGGAAAGGGTTCCAGGTCCAAAGGAACCCGTTTGGAGTCACAGTTGGAAATGTGGCCGTTCCCATTTTCCTGGGCCTGGTTAGCTCAGGGGAGGAAGGGAGTGTGAGCTACCCCATCCTCCACCCCCATCCTCCAGCTAGAAGTCCGAGCCCCACTGTCCTCCTCCAGCACAAAAGACCAATTTTATGCTAATCAGCATACATGAAATGAGCCCCGCCTTTCCCCCTCCAAATTTCACTTCTTTCACTTGGAAGCATCACAGATGAGGTAATGAGAGCGACCTGCGCAGTCCCTGGCCCAGCTGAGACACACAGATCACTGGAGAGTGGGGCACAGGACAGAACGAGCCTGCGAAGTCACCTGTCCATGGAGCCCCAGGCACTGGTGGGCGCTGTTGCTGCAGCCTCTTTTACGTGGTACACATGGAAGGGGAAGAGGAAGTGTCCCCAAATCAGAGGGGGGGAGAAAAGTAGCAAAGAGCTTGGTTAGCCAGACCACCACACTGCAGTGAGTGTCCAGAGTAGGGCCAGCCCCGTGAGAGAGCAGAACACTCCCATGGACTCTGGTGAGCATCTGTCCTCCGTAGGGCATCCCGACCCCCAGGGCTCGGGGACTCCTGCCTGCCCAGCAGTCTGTGAGCTCGGCAGACACCCTTGGTGACTCACCAAAACTGCCTCTGCATTAGCTGTCTCTGCCTCCTCCATCTCCTGCCATCAGAATCGTTCCAGTTCTCTCTGTGGTCTGAATCAAATGCCCCCTCCTCCCAAGCAGTCCTCCCCCATGTCTTACATCGCGGGGCTATGGAGTTCCCCTCCCTTTAACCCCAACAAGCACTTGAGAGTTTGCCTTGGCTTTGTACTTTGTGTGTTCACTGTTTTATGTCATTTCCTGGGTCGAGCTTAGGGCTGCCCAGTACCTGCTGCAGTTCCATGGTTGGAAAGAACCATGTCTGGGAAATGAACCCTCATCGCGAGGGGCCGTCCACTGGAAGGACAGAAGCTGACACTTAGAGCACAATTCACCAAGCACAGCACAGCAAACTTCAGATCCTAAAAAAAAAAAAAAAAAAAAAGGGACATCTTCCATGTTAAAAAAAATATACACCAAGCTATATCTATAGTGAAAAAAATATAGAAGCTGGGGGTGGCAGGTAGATCCCTGTGAGATGGAGGCCAGCCTGGACTACATAGTGAGTTTTGGGCTAGCTGGGACTATAAGGAGACCCTATCTCAAAACAAAACAAAACAAAACAAGACAAAATATAGAAAGCTCAAAAGAATTTCAGTTTCTAGCATGAAAGCATTCACGGCAAGGTGAGCAGAGCGGACATCAGACCTGTGGCTTCCATTCTTTTCCACACACATGTGGATAATGTTTTTCTCAGTGTTATCATTTTTCTTTCTTTTCTTTGGTCTTTTTGAGACAGGGTCTCCCTGTAGTTCCAGCTGGCTTGGATCTCGCTATGTAGACCAGACTGGCCTTGAACTCACAGCGATACACTGCTGATACTTCCCAAGTGCTGAGATTAAAGGCATGCACCACCACACCTGGCCCATTTTTTCTTCTTAACAATAGTTTTGCTGAATTTTTCTTCCACAGATAGTTTTTCCTCCATTTTTTAATCATGGAAAATTTCAAATATACACAGATATAGAGAAAATGTAATGAACTCTAATAGCACAATTTAGAGTAAAATGGATGAATACTGGGCTAAACCAGCTGCTTTCTCTGTCCTTCCCGTTTCTTATTAATTAAATGCAGATCCCAAAATGTGGTCTGAGAACCAGGTTTCTTGGCATATACCTGTCGTAACCCCGGCATTCAGGAGCCGGAGATATGAGGATTACATGTCCAAAGTCATACTAAGCTACAAAGTGAGTGTGAGGCCAGACTGGGCTACAAGAAACTCTCAAAAACAAATAAGCAAAATCAAAGTGTGATCTTAGGCCGGCACAATCATCAATATCTGAAAAGCTGTTAGAAATGCAGGTTCTTGGGCCCACCCTGGATCTATCACATCCTAAAATGTGGCTGAAGCCCCTGCAATTTGTTCGAACAAGCCCACACCAGTGGGTGCATGGATCACCCACGAGTATTTGATGACCACTAAGGAAGAGGCTTGCTAGACCAGACTGCGTCTTCCAGCCTGTGTCCTCCAGCAGGGTGCTGAGTACTTGAAGACACACACAGCCCCGGTGTCAGTAGCTTTATGAGGTTTGCCAACCTTAATGTGCATCAGCTGGATGGGAGCTTCTCACTTTTAGAGCTCTAGGCATCTTGAGGTATTGGTTTTGGGGTCACCTTGTACATTGTAAGACTTTCAGGAGGTTCCCTCACTAGAGGCTTTAAGCACCCCACCTTTCACTATGATGACCAAAACTGTCTCCAGACATTAACAAATGTCTGAGAGGCAGAATAGCTGCACCTGAGAAATGACAGCTTAGATTCATTACTTTCTTGGATGCCTCCAAATATTAATGTCCTTATTAGAGAATTATGTCTTTAAATATCAGCCCATGTGCTTTTATAAACATGTTCCCATCAGGAGTTGTAACCTCAAGTGAGATGCAGTTAGTCCTGTCAGATAGGTCAGATCAATTCTTAAAAGAAAAAAACCTTCTCTATTACATTTTCCTTTATCCATTGTGTGTGTGTGTGTGTGTGTTTGTGTGTGTGTGTGTGTCTGTGTGTCTATGTATCTGTGTGTCTGTGTCTGTGTCTCTCTGTGTGCCAAGGCATGTGTGGGAGGGAGGTCAGAGGAAAACAGGTAGGAGTTGATTCTTTTCCCATGTGTGTCCCAGGGATCCAACTCAGGCTGTCAAGCTTGGTGAGAAGCACCCTTACCCACCGAGCTATCTCGCTGGCCCCTAGGATAAATTCTTTTAAAAAACTCGAGCTTCTTAGTATTTGTGAGGTTAAGGGGGTCTCTGGGGACCCTCAGCCACAGGTTGCTGAGCGAAGCAGTGGATGGCAGTCTGGCCGATTCTGCCTTGTCTGTTGGGCTGAGGCACTGGCTGTGGGATGACATATGTACACAGAAGCCCAGACACTGGCAGACTCCTGACCACCTCAGCCTTCACAGAAAGTAACATCCAGGCAAAGCACAGGGCAGGGGCAAGGTCCAAGTCTCTGGGCCCAGTGGCCCAGGGCCTGCAGGAAGTCATGAGTATTGGGTGGACTGTGTAGGAACCAGAGAGCCTTTCTCCCCAAAGGGGGATGAGACACGACAACAGAAGCCCCGTAAGGAGATTTCATGTCGTCTTGAGGCAACCCCCTCACATTCAACCTGCAACTGTGTCTGAGGGCCCAGCCAAGCCTTTGGCGGAGCCTGGCTCCAAACCCTAGAGACATTTCCAGTCTTTCTCCCTGGTTTCACACAAAGCCTGCCTGGAAAGGGTCATGGTGATAGAAACAGAGAGGAACAGGAGAGAGAGACCTAGTGCTCAGGAGGCAGAGGTAGGCAGATCTCAGTGAGATGGAGGCCACCCTGGTCTACATAGGATAAATTCATAATTCTCTTCTATTATTCATTTTCAAAACAACTTGGTTCAGTGGGCCTTCTTAAAGTCATGAATGAAGTTAATTATAGAATTGTTTTGCTATCACTTTGAATTATGAATTGTTAATATTTTATTTCATTTTATTTTTGGTCTTTTTGAGACAGGGTCTCCCTGTAGCCCCAGCTGTCCTGGAACTCACTATATAGACCAGGCTGGCCTTGAACTCACAAAGATCTGCCTGCCTCTGCCTCCTGAGTGCTGGGATTAAAGGTGTGCACCACATTTTATATGTGTCTGATATGCATGCTCACCTGTGTGTGCATTTGTGCATGGGGGGTGGGGAATGAGGGGGGTGCATATGGGGGTAAGGGTTGACACTCGATGTGTTCCTTACTCTCCACCTTATATATTTGAGGCATGGTCTCACTTGAACCAGAGCTCACGGATTCAGACAATCCAGTCCAGCTAGCTTGGCCCAAGGATTCCTTGTCTCAAGAGCTGGGATTATAGGCGGGCCACCACATACATTCAGCATTTACATGGGTGCCAAGCATCTCAACCCAAACTTCACCTTGTACCGTGAGCACCTTAGCAGCTGAGCTATGTCCTTAGCTCCGAGTTATTCATGTCTAATGTGTCCAAGCCCTTGATGCTTGTCTAATGGAAGCTTCTTTAGGTTGGCCTAGTTTAAATGGCTACAGAAAACAAAAGAACATGTTTGAAAGTCAGCAGCAGTCTATGAGGAAGATGGATCCCATGTCCCTTCATTTGCCTCATCACCACACGTCTGCTGAGCCCATCCCTGAAGAGCCTGGGCTAGACACTGAGCTTAGAATGCTGGAGATGGAAGTTCCTGTCAGGCATGAGCCAGGCAAGTCAGCAAAGAAGGCAGAAGCCAATTAGCTTATGTCAGCAGTCCAAAGTCTGAGGCAGATGCCAGGCACGAGTCGATGACATTTAATCTTCATCTTAAGCTTCCTTCCCATTTGTTTCATTGAGAATTTGAAGGTTGGAATTTATCCTATAGGTTGGAGCAATTTTATGGCTAAGGTAAGCCACAATTTCCCACAGTGGGAGGTCAGAGGAGGCCTGACGGTGTCGTCTGTTCCTTCCTGGAAGAAAGCTTCTCAAAATCCTTGTGTCTTGTCCTTTGCTCTTACAGCTCCAATCACCATGGTTTCACCATAATGGAGGCTCAGTAACAGTTTAGTCTACAAGGCAAGGTTGCTGGCTGCAAGCCACAAAAATTTAGTGAATTTAATCAGAAGAGAAGCATGCTAAAACAAACAACCCAAAATCATAGATGCGGTGGTTTGAGAATGTTCTCCATCGGCTCAAGTGTTTGAACAGTTGGTCCCAGTTGATGGAGCTGTTTGAAGTAGGTTATGGGCACCAAGAGGTGGAGCCTTGCTGGAGGAAGGGCGTCACTGGAGGTGGGCTGGAAGAGTTCATGGCCTGGCCCCACTTCTCTTTCTCTCCAGCTTCCTGTTCCCACAGCCATGCCTTTGTCATCAAGATGGACGCTATCCCAATGGAGCTGTAAGCCAAATTCACCCCAACTTGCTTTTTGTCAGGGTTTTATCACAGCAACATAAAGGAGACTGCTACGGTAGCTCACAGAACTGATGGGCAAGCTGGCAGGCCAGGCTCAGGGCAAAGGGAAAGCAGCAGGCAGCATGGTGAAGGGCATGATGAAGACAGGCTCAGGAGGAACTCAGGCCTCCGAGTGCTGCAGGTATGACTCCCCAGCTGTCCTCAGCTGGGTGGGAGCATTGGTTATGTATTGGGGTGCCTGCCAGATCCTGCAGAGCCCATGTGGGGTCAAAGCCTTTCATGTCAGCAAGGAACCTGAGGGTCAGGATTGGTCAGCAAAGCTGGACTTTTATTCTGAAGGTCATAGCCACCAAGTCAGTTAGTGATGGTAAGTCACTATAGCATGTCTTGGTAACCCTGCTACAGGATCATCATAGTCATAACCACCAAGTCAGTTAGTGATGGTAAGTCACTATAGCATGTCTTGGTAACCCTGCTACAGGATCATCATAGTCATAACCACCAAGTCAGTTAGTGATGGTAAGTCACTATAGCATGTCTTGGTAACCCTGCTACAGGATCATCATGAAAGCAAGTCCCAGACTTGTCCCACCCTTACGGAGATACTCTCCAGTGTGTATAGGCAATGTGCAACACCTGTCTCCCATACTCCTTGTGACACCAGCTGTGGATTCTTTAAAGTTCACTGACCACATCCTGCATGAATATTTGTCTGAAGGGGGACACTCCAGCAGCCCTGGGATTCCACGCCCTCTAGTTGATGCAGAATTAGGAATCAAGAGCCGGGCGTGGTGGCACACGCCTTTAATCCTAGCACTTGGGAGGCAGAGGCAGGTGGATCTTTGTGAGTTCAAGGCCAGCCTGGTCTACAGAGTGAGTTCCAGGACAGCTGGGGCTACAGGGAGACCCTGTCTCGAAAAGACCAAAAAAAAAAGAATTAGGAATCAAGCTGGGAATACCTTCCCTCAGGGGCTCAGAAGCAGGCTGTGGTGGATCCTTACACCTCACCCTTCAAGTGCGGAGGGCACTGAGCTGTCTCAGCCTATCCTTGAATGCCTTTCACTTCCCTAGTGGAGCCCATTTTCTAGCATTTCTACTGCTAGTTAACAGGGGGTGTTTTAATAATGGCGCATGCCTTTAATCCTAGCAGAGGCAGGTGGATCTCTGTGAGTTCAAGGCCAGCCTGGTCTACAGAGTGAGTTCCAGGCCAGCTGGGACTAAAGGGAGAGACTGTCTCAAAAAAAGACCAAAAACTAATAATGTCCCCATTTTGTTTTTTTTTAAATTTATTTCTGTATGTGTATGAATGTACTGTCTGCATGCAGGTTTGTGCACCCATGTCGTGCAATGCCGCAGAGGTCAGAAGAGGGTCTCGGATTCCCCTGGAGCTGGAGTTCTCCTGGAATTGGAGTTTCAGATGGTTCTCAGCCGCCATGTGGGTGCTGGGGATCGAACCCGGGTCCTCTGTAAGAGCAGTCGGCGCTCTTAACCGCTAGGCCATCTCTCCAGCCCCAATGTCCCCATTTTGATAATAAGGATGACTTGGTATGATGTACTCTGACTAGTGTCACCTCTGAGATCACACTATCTGACTGTCCTGGGTAGAAAGCTCTTTTTTAGTACTTTTAAAAATATTTGTTTGTGTATTTATGTGCATGCATATGCTCATGTGTGTGCATGTGTGCTCATATGTGTCATGTGTCACGCATGCCATGGCAAACATGTGTGGGTCAGGGAAAACTTCGGGGAGCTGGTTCTCTTTCCACCATGGTGGAACTCGGGTCATCTGGTGACTGGCTCAGGTCCTGCTGAGAGGCCAGCGTCCTGACCCAATGGGCCATCTCGCTGGCCCTGGCTAGTGAACTCTTGAGGATGAGTGAGGTGCCCGCTTCTGGACCGGTGTCGTCTACCAGTCCACGCACGTCCCTCCACCTGCACTAGCTTTCCTCTTTGCTTCTCACAATCTTGGTTTGCTCACCAACCAGGGCAGTAATGATTCAGCCAACACCCCCCACACAAGGCTCACGTCAAATGGAAATTACCCTCCCTTCCTCATTTTGTCTTTCTGTCTATTGATCTATTCCCAGGTTCTTGGAATTAAGTTCTTAAGCTAATTTGGTGGTTAAAACTCTCTAGTCACAATACATAAATGAATGCTAAATAGACATATATTTAAAAACCTCTCTGAACTTTGGACATGAGAGAACAGATTCAACCTCCAACTCCATGTCTGTGGTTCCCAGATAGCTCTCTGTCCTCTCTGTCACGGCAAGATGGCAAAAACAGAACTTATGACTCCAGATAAGGACGTGAGACCCATCCATTTCCAGACAGCCTAATAGGCCCCTGATTTCCCTCAGACTTTAGCTGAATATTGAACAGGCCTGGTCTGAGCTCTGCTTTAGAAATTAAGCCTACTAATTAAGATTTGCCTAATCCCCCCTGCGGGTCCAGGGTTGTGTTCTTAAAAAGAACGTGAAAATCAGCTAATTATTGGGGCTTTGATAGGAGATTTTAGACATCAGAGTTCAGCCCTATTTTAGAATCTTTGGTGCCTAAACAAGGCTCTGGAGAGATTAACCTAATGTTTCCGTCCATCTTTCATCCTTTGTTGTCCAAAAGGAGAGGAGGGAAGGCTTTGATTCTTTCCCAAAGATGGAGAGCTCTTTCCTGGGGAAATGCGTACAATACACACTGCCTCTAACCACATTCCTTTCATCAGTTTCACTTTGGACACTTTACTCTTTACAACTAAAAAGAAAAACAGGGTGTGGATCTTTTAAAATCTTTATCTCCTTCTTATTCAGTTTGTACTAGTCTGTGTGGCCCATTTCCTCAATCTGCCAAAAAATTCCTTACTTCATTGGTCCATGGAATTTGCAAAAACAAATTGAGTATCTGAGGTGAGCCAGCTTTGGAAAAAGATGTCTGAAATAGGGCTGGAGAGATGGCCTAGCGATTAAGAGTGCTGACTGCTCTTGCAGAGGACCCGGGTTCGATCCCCGGGTGGCGGCTGAGAACTGTCTTTAACTCCAGTTCCATGGGAATCCGACACCCTCCTCTGACCTCTATGGCATTGCACGACATGGGTGCATAAACCTACATGCAGACAGTACATTCATACACATAAAAAGTAAAATTAAAAAAAGATGTCTGAAATAGTTAAGCTATTATAACAGATATCTGAAGTTCTCATTCATGAATTTATTATATTCCCACATATTTATGAAGTTAATTTCATAAACATGTCTTCAATACCTTCCATCTGAAATTCCGAATGAAAAGAAACACAGCTCCTGCTGGAAGAGGTCCCAGAGCAGCCACGCTGGCTCCCGGCTGTCTTCTCATTTACTTCCTTTTGTGAGCACTTTGCTTTCCTCTTCCAATGAATCTCCCAATGGGCTCTCAATAGTGAATCTACCTCAAGGTGTTCTCTGGGCTCAAGACTGTAGCAACAATGTCTGGTACAGCCACCACTGTGGTTTTGGACTCTAAGGGAAGACAAATATGCCCCCTGGATGATTCTAGACCTGTTCCCCTCTGAGAAAAGTTCTTCTCAGCTCAAAAGGTAAAGCGTCTAGATTAGATCAGTATTTCTTTGAATGGAATAAATTCATGTAAATATTTTCCAGTATAAGTCAAGTGGTAGTTACCATATGCCTCCATGCTCTTGAGGGATTAGGATGACATTGATTTTTCTCTTCATAAAAGCAACAGACAGTAGGTGTCCATTATCACAGATAATTCGGGCTAAAATACCTAGATATCTTGTCAATGCAATATTAACTGTACAAATTAACTGAATGATTCATTCATTTTCCTTTTTAATGCAGGTAACGAAACACAACAAAACATAAACAAACAAACAAATACAAGTGAGAGAGACCCTGGATTAAAACTGAACCTGTGCCCTGGAATCTGTTCTGCCTTGGGAGGCTGCGATGTGCCCTGGCCTCAGGAGCTGCACCGCCTGCCTCACTGCACTTATTTTGCCTGGCATGGATCTCTAGAATCCTTCCCTCAAATCATGAAAATTCTGTGGTTCTATTTCAGTTCAACCACCACGTGTGGATGAAGGATTGCACTGTGGGAACTACCTCCAGCAGCTACTGGGCAGGATGAGCTCACTGATTCATTTTGCCCGGTGGCAAAGGCGGTCAACACCGTCAGGCTTGGGGAATGGTTTCTCATTCCAGTTTTCCAAACCTCATTTAATAAACAGAATTTAGAAGGGTATTGTAAGGATGGGGTGAAATAATACACCTTATTTTATTATATGATGAATGAGCCCAATCTTGCTTCCAGTTATCACCTGGCTTCTGACTAAGTCACTGAACTCTTAGAAGCCAGCTCTGTTACATCCTTCAGCAAACTGATGCTGATACTGAAGTGCCTGCTATTGCAGTTCTACCTCTTTCTGCTTCTTTACAAAAGCCTAGACTGTCTGTAATCCTAAAGCTTGTCCGGTGTTCTTTCTGTGACTAAGAATTGTGGTCCCCCTTGCATCCAGGGGACATCTGTTCAGAGAAGCCGGTCAATATTGTGGAAAAGTTCAAAGAACACCCATCATTAGTCGTGTCAGCTTTACAACCAGGAGGTAATGGAATTAAAAGGGATGGTCATAATATGCAACAATGGCAACCTCATCAACCAGTGATTTATCATGATGAAAAGACCTGTTTAACCTTTGCTCTCCACAAGCTTTCTCCCTTTAACAAAAAGTCCTATTATTTCAAGTTGTCAGGGGATAATTTGTGAGTTGTTAAAAGACGGATTCAATTACTCTTAAGACAATTATATGGAAACTGTCCCCCACAAGGTGCCTGCGCAACAATTTTGCTTTCTTCGGACACCCCTCTAATGGCCACCAAAAACAGGTGTTTAATGACTTTTGACACAAGCCATGCCTGCCTTCGCCCAGCCCCATGTGGATGTCTGATTACAAATTAGGTTTTCAGACCAGTAGTAAATGGTACTCAGTGGAATTTAAGGCAACAAGCCAAACTCTTCTGGCAGTTCTCTGTAGCAGTGGTGGAAGAATCATCACAGACTGACCAAGCTGAGCCCTGGGGGAGAATATAACAACAGAGAAACCTGGGATCTGCTTCTAGAAACTCAAAGACGGCTTGTGGCACTCCTCAGCCAGGATTTTTAGAGCCCTTCCGAAAGTTTTGGAAATATGTCCTTGTAGGGCTCCTGTCCTTGGGTCTAACAGCATCTGAGAGCTGTTTCTGTCATACTGAGGGATCTGACCTTTATCTGCACTGGACAGGGAAGAGGAGAAGGTTCCTATGGCCGCCCAGGGTGGGCGGACCAGTGGGCGTTATGAACTGTGCTTAGGTAAATTCTGTTCTCTGGTCGGAACTCAGAGGTAAAAGCTGCAACATCTGTGTCCCCTCCACTCTGGGCTCCTATAGAGCCAAGAATGTCAGTTGTGACAAATTGAACCCAATTGTACAGAGGCTTTTGTGAGGCAGACAAATGTCTGTCAGGGTCTCGGACAGGACCACCAAATTCAGTTCTCTTGTGCCTTCTCTCTAATTTATGTCCCAGGTCTCTGAGGTGAGGGACCCCACTATTTGAATATCTGACCACAGTAAATAACATCAACAGGAGCACTTTTACTAAAAGTATTTGAAAAAGTCCAGCTTTCCAGACTTGGTGGCCAGCTCTATACGAGGCCGCTGGCTTACTTCATCTTGCTGATGATTCGGGGTGTTGGCTATTATATATATATAATTATGTTTTGTCAGTCAAGCATCTTGGTTACTGTGTTGTTTTCATCCTTAAAGACTAATTCCAAATGTTTATACAAATACCTTCTTAGAGAAAACTGATGTACTACTTGGCTATACTTGTTTGAAAAATCTGTTGTTGTTGTTTTTTTTTTTTTTTTTAATTATCTTTCCCGGGGCTGGAGAGATGGCTCAGCGGTTAAGAGCGCTGACTGCTCTTGCAGAGGACCCAGGTTCGATTCCCAGCTCCCACATGGCAGCTAAGAACAGTCTTTAAACTCCAGTTCCAGAGGAATCCGACTCCTTCTGACCTCCGTGGCATTGCACGACACAGGCGCATCAACCTACATGTAGACAGTACACTCATACCCATAAAAAAATTATCTTTCCCCAAAACTTAATTCTTATTTCACTATTTCTGACTTCATTGGGAGAATGAGGGTAAATAATATTGGCTTTTATGAATAAAAAGAAATATAATATATCTAGTCTCTTGAAATACCTCTATCTCTGAATAATTGAATGAAATAACACTAAAGATTGGGGCTGGAGAGATAGCCTAGCGGTTAAGAGCACTGACTGATCTTGCAGAGGACCCAGGTTCGATCCCCAGCACCCACATGGCGGCTAAGAACCGTCTGTAACTCCAATTCCAGGAGAACTCCAGTTCCAGGGGAATCTGAGACCCTCTTCTGACCTCCGCGGCATTGCACGACACAGGTGCACAAACCTACATACAGACAGTACATTCATACACATACAAAAATAATAAATAAAAATGAAAAAAGAAATAACACTAAAGAGCAAGGAAGACAGAATAAATCAAGCTTTTAAGCTGTTGTTATTAATCAGCTTACTTTTAAGCTAGGAATCCACTGCCTCCCACAGGTATTCTGAGGACTCGTAAAGAAAGGTGTGGGAGCAGGCAGGTACAGTAAGAAGGGGGAAGTCATGGTTAGGAGGGGCCAACGAACTGTCAGACACAAAGCATGTGGTTTAAACACCCAGGGGGAAATATGGTAAATGGCACATCTATTTTATAATCATGTAACAACAGACCGGTTCAGCAGTCAAGTCAGTTCTTTTCTCAGAAAAGCATTCTGGAAGGAAATTCTTCACAGACAGTTTTAAAGTATTCATTTCAAAATGAAAGCACAGAGACCGCTTTTAACTGACACCTTCCCACTTGAACATATCAACAACCCAGAGCAAAGCAATGCTGTCCATGTCTTAACCGAAATGCTTGTAAATAAGCAACTCCGTGAAAACTGTGAACAGACAGGACAGCGAAAGAAACATTGAATCAGAAGGCAACTCATTGGCCTGCTGATGTGGGGGTCCGGTTCACACTGGTCCTTTAGGAATGGAGGTGCTGTCTTGGGTAACAATCCAGATATGTAATGAATTCTTCAATATAATTTATAGTCACCTTAAAAATGGTAAAAAAAATTAGTAAAATTAATGCTTAGTTTGCTAAAACTCAAGGAAAATTTATTTATTTTGATCTCTGTAGGTAAAAGAAGAAAGTAAAATTTGGTGTTTATTGTTAGTTATGTATCTTACTGCTTCAGGAGCATCCATCAGAACAGCAGTTCTTAGGAGTTCTGACTCCCTAAGGGCACACACAGACTCCACCTTGTCCACCTTCTCTGTTAGAGTATGTTCGTGGGCTCTTACATGTGGGAGCTCTCTGCAGATGTTTACCTGGTTCAAAGGAAGTGGTCAGGACAAGTGAAAGTCTAGAGTGAAGATGCTTCCCTAAGCACCGATCCTGCCAACTGCCCACATGTTGTTGGTTTGTTAATAACCCTCTGACAAAAACAAAACAAAATAAAACAAAACAAAAAAAAACACCTTAGGATTTTAAAAACAAAAGGAATTATATCCCTCACACTATTTGCCTACAATTTCAGAAAAAAATTGAGAATTAGTCAGAGACTGACAAAGGAGTTGTCCTAAAAATACTGTGTCTTATATTTGAGACCCAATAGATGGAAGTTCTAGAATGGTTATCTTATGAAGAGCTTCCATTTTCAGGATTGACAATGGCTGAACCAAGTTGTAAGAGGAACAAAACTCTTTCTCTCTCTCTCTCTCTCTCTCTCTCTCTCTCTCTCTCTCTCTCTGGTGTGTGTGAGGGGGAGTGTCATCTCTCCGTCTCTGTCTCTCTCTCTGTCTCTCTCTCTCTCACACACACACACAACAGGGCTGTAGTACTTCTAAAACAATCTGTGCTAAAGGAACAGGATTTAAAAAATTCTCAATCCATAACAGAACAAGAAATTTTTTGAAATAGCCAAGTTTATTGCTTGCCAGTACTCAGTTTTATCACATTATATTTTTATCCACCTTAATAGATCTGGCCTGGTATATTACTATGGTTTTAGCTTGTATTTGTTTGATGATTGACTATTAAAATTGACCACTGTGGCACACATTGATCTGTTACCTGGATATACTGGGTGAACTTTCTATCAGCACAATTTTTTTTGCCAGTTATTTCCAGTTAAAATATTTATTAGTCATGTGTCTGTCATGGTGTCACATGTTGGAGATGACGAGATTTGAGTTCCAACACAATCTTCTAGGGACAGGTATCTGACCACATAATCAGAGAATACTGTGATAAGATGGTGGTTTACACTTGACACACAGACTCTGGTTATTGCCCTCAGGGCTACCCTGGGACAGAGGAATGACAGTAGCAACAAATAGTGTAAAATAATCATCATTTTTAAGAATTTTAGATGAAAACTTTCACCTTAGAAGATTTCAGCAACAAATATATAAATAGTCACGTTAACATTTTGGTTCATATTGTAGTTGCTCCTTTGCCTTTTTAAATATTTATTAATTTTTCAAATTGGTATCCTACACCTACCTTTAAAAAGCTTTTTATTTATGTGTATTAGTGTTTTCCCTGCATGTTTGTATGTACACCTTATGCGTGCAGTACACACAGAGGCTGAAGAGGGCATCAGATGCCCTGGAGATCCTGTATTTACAGGTGGTCATGAGTTGTCCTGTGGGTACTGGGAACCCAACCCAGGATTGTCTGGAACAGGCAGTGCTTTGAGTCACTGAGCCCCCTTTGCAGGCCCTACACCTGCCATTTTTATATGAGACAGCTCTCACTGTGTATCTCTTACTGGCCTGAGACTCACCAGGTAGACCAGGCTGGTCTCGAACTCACAGAGCTCTGCCTATCTCTGCCTCTCAAGTGCCGGGATTAAAGGGTGTGCTGCCATGCCTAGCTACAATACCAGTTTTTAAAAGATCAATTTTATTATTTGTGTGTGTGTGTGTGTGTGTGTGTGTGTGTGTGTGTGTATGTGTTGGATCCCCTGTAGCTAGAGAATAAGAAGGTGTGAACCATGTACCATAGGGGCTGAGAAATGAACTCTGGTCTTCTCCAGCCTCCACAACACCATTTTAGTGGTTAAAGAAGATGCAACTGTGCAATTACAGGAACACTTAGACATTACTGAAAGAAGCTTATATTTTGTTTCTAAATTTCCATTAATTATATTAAGCATCTAATACTTTAAATGTTGTACAGTTGAACACCATTTTCTTGAAAATAAATTCCTTATTGATTCAAAAGATACAACTTTCCCCACAGTGTTTTTGTTTTTCTAATTAAATGTTTTGGATTGGTGCTGACTAATCGTGCCTAGCTAGGAAATGTGGGCAATATCCTGGTACTTACATTTACTGTGCAGGGATAAGATCAGAACAATTACCGTGCCCATCCTTTCAAATGTCCATTACTTATTTGTGTTGGAAATATTAAAAATCCTCTCTACCAGGCATTTTGAAACGTGCAAGTAGTTTTTGTCACCCATGGTTATCACACTGGGGTGTGGAACATTAAAATTTACTCTTCCTCTCCAATTGTACCCCTGTGCCCATTAACCATCAGAAGATTTTTAAAAACTATTATTTTTATTTTATGTGTATGAGAGCATTGTCTGAATGTGTGTAAGTGCACCTGTGTCATGCAATGCCCATGGAGGTCAGAAGAGGGAGCTGTATTCCCCTTGAACCAGAGATCCCAACAATTGTTAGCCATCATGTGGGTGCTGGGAATTGAACCCGGGTCTTCAGCAAGAGCAGCCAGTGTTCTGAGCCACTGAGCCATCTCTCCAGCCCCAGAGGATGTATTTTTAAGATCTTGGTGCTAATAGATTATTTACTGATGAGATTATACAAATTTATATCTACCAACAGCAGAACAAAAATTAACAAGAGGGTAGTGTTTTAAAATTTTAAAAATTGAACAAGTAAGCATTTCTGTCTTATTTTAATTTGCTATGTGGTGTGACTAAGAGTTGAGTTTACTTGTTAATTGTTTGTGTACCATAGTGCACATCTATGCAGAGGTCAGGGGACCACCTTTAGGAGTTGCTTCTCAGCTTCCACCTCAGTGAGGCAGGGTCTCTCCTGTTTCTGTGCCTGCACTGCATCATACCCCAGGCTAGCCAGCCTGGGAGCTCCTCGTCTCTACCTCCAATCTCACTGTAGGAGTGCCTATGTACACAGTTGTATCCAACTTTTTTAAACGTGGGTTCCTGGGGATTGAACTCAGGCAGGCAGGCTTACACAGCCAGGGCTTTTACCTGCTGAGCCATCTCCCCAGCCCTGAGTGGAATATTTTCATGTGTGTTTTTCTTTTGCTGATTCATACATGTAATATTACAAATGTGTTTCCCATCATTCACCTCTTAATGATGGTTACAAATTTCTTTATTTTTTAGTCTTGATTTTTTTAAATTTTATTTATTTACTTTTATGTGTATGAATGTACTGTCTGCATGTAGATTTGTGCACCCGCGTTGTGCAATGCCGCGGAGGTCAGAAGAGGACGTCTGATTCCTCTGGAACTGGAGTTAAAGACAGTTCTCAGCCGCCATGTGGGTGCTGGGCATCGAACCCGGGTCCTCTGCAAGAGCAGTTGGCACTCTTAACCACTAGGCCATCTCTCCAGGCCCAATGGTTACAGATTTCATCATGAAAATGTTCAGCTTGTGTATTTCCTTAATATTTTATTTATTATTTTTATTTTATGTGTAGGAATGTGTTGCCTGCATGTATGTAAGTCACCTGTGTCATGCAATGCCCGTGGAGGTCAGAAGAGGGCATCAGATTCCCCCAGAACTGGACATACAGTCATCCTGTGGGTGCTAGGAATCGAACTGCAGTCCTCTGCAAGAGCAGCCAGTGCCCTTAACTGCTGAGCCATCTCTCCAGCCCCCCAGTTTGTATATTTTAACTTGTCAGTATTTCCTTAGAGTCCTGTGTCTCCTCACCTGCATGAAACCCTTTTCCATTCTGCGATTATGTGTATATTTGCCTCATTTACATTTAAACGGTTAATGCAGTTTGAATTAAATATCTTAATATCTTTACATATGTATAAAGTGTTTGGACCCATCCCCGGCTCCCTCCCATCTCATTCCCCGCTCCCTCTTCCGCTCCTTCCCCTCCCCCTTCACTCCTTCCCTGCCCCCTCCACTCTTCCCCTGTCCCTTCCACTCTTCCCCCCTTCCACTCCCTCCCCTCCCCCCTTCCACTTCTCCCTTCTATCCTCATGTCCTCTCTCAGTCTCTGTTTAGTTTAACGCCCACTGAGTCCATTTTGTGCTGCCTGTACGTGCGTGGGTGTGAAAGCATCTATTGGAGCACTGGAGCCTCTCAAGGCCTCAGTCCCTGAAGAAAACTGGTTTTCCCTCTCCCAAATTGACACTGGTCAATTTCCACGAACTCCTTAGACAGTGCTGGGACTCAGGAGTTCCCCACATCCATGCTGGGATTTGGATTGGCTGATCTTGCACTGTTCCTGTGCATGCAGTCCCAGCCCATGGGAGTTCATGTGTGCAAATGTGCTGGCATGTTCGGCAGACACTATTCTGCAAATTTCCACTGCCTCCACTCATCTGAGGTGATTCCTGAGCCTTGGGGGCAGCCGGTGTTGATACAGATGTCCCATTGAGAGCTGAGTTCTCTGCAGTGTTGACTAATGAAAGTTCAACTGTACAGAGCTACACTCTCTTAGTTCCTATTACTGGTTTATAGTATGTCTTGATAGGTGTCATATAACCTCGGTGTCCATAATACCGGCATACTTTTTCAGAATGTTCTAGATTGTTCTCAGAGGTATATGTGCCAGATACATGTAAAATCATATTTGAATTTAGAACCCAAGTTGCAGTTGGTTCTTTCAAATTTTTATTTTATTATTATATTTTGGTGTTTTGATACAGGATCTCCCGGTAGTCCCCACTGGCCTGGAACTTGCAATGTAGACCAGGCTGGCCTTGATTGCACAGAGATTCACCTGCCTCTGCCTCCCCAGTGCTGAGAGGAAAGGCGTGCACCACCACACCTGGGTATTTTATCATTTTTAATCACGTGTATATGTCTGTGTTTGTGCACGTGAGTACTGAACTCCATGGAGGCCAGTGCCATCAGATCTCCTGGGGCTGGAATTACAGGAGGCTGTTAACTGCCTGTGTGCATGCTGGGAACCAAACCCAGGTCCGCTGGGAGGCAGTGCATGCTCTTAACAACTGAGATATCTCTCTAGCCCTGACAAGTTGGAGTTTTTATTGAAATACCATTAAATTTGCACATTATTATGAGGAGGATTTGCTCTTTATAGCAATCAGCCTTGTTGCTGAGAGACAGCTGTGTCTCACCAGGGAAGCCACTGAGCAGTGCAGTTCCTGCCCCTGGTTCTGTTTCACTGTCCACGGTGCTGTGCTGTTGTTAGCAGTGCTGCTGGGATCTGTTTGGGCATTGTATTTTCTAACTCAATGCTATTTTTCTATATTATTTGGTTCACATAATTGGGGAGGGGATGGAGGCTGGGAGTTGCCTTTTTATTTTTTTGAGTTGGTTTATTTTAAAATGTTATTAACCTTCACCACTGATACATCTGACAGAGCATTAACATCCAGAATATATAAGCTACTTAAAAAACAAAGAAGTAAGAAAACAAATGACCTACTAAAAAGATGGAGTAAAGAGCTAAACAGAGACTTCACCAATAAGGAAGTAAAGATGGCTGAGAAACATCTTAAAAAGTGTTCAACATCATTAATAATTAAGGAAATGCAAATTAAAACCACACTAAGGTATCATCTCGCTCCAATAAGACTAGCCAAGATCAAGAAAAAAAAGACATCAAATGCTGGAGAGGTTGTGGGGAAAGGGGAACACTCATCCACTGCTGGTGGGAATGTAAACTGGTACAACCACTGTGGAAAGCAGTGTGGAGAATCCATAAAAGAGTCAATATGGGGCTGGGTGTGGTGGTGCACACCTTTAATCCTAGCACTCAGGAGGCAGAGGCAGGTGGATCTTTGTGGGTTCAAGGCCAGCCTGGTCTACAGAGCGAGTTCCAGGACAGCTGGGGCTACAGGGAGACCCTGTCTTGAAAAGACCAAAAAAGTATCTTTCCACATTTTTGTTATCCAGTCATCAGTTGAAGGGCATTGGTTGGTTCCAAGCTCTTTGCTATGTGAAGGGAGCTGCAATAAATAGCTGTACATGTTCTTTGTGGTAGGATGTGTCTTGTGGGTAATGCCAGGAGTGGTATGGCTGGGCAGGTGGTAGGCTCATTTGACTTTTTCTTTTTTTTTTTTTTTTGGTCTTTTCCAAGAGGTCTCCCTGGAGCCCCAGCTGCCTGAGACGCTCTTGTAGACCAAGGCTGGCCTGAACCAAAGATCCACCTGCCTCTGGCCTCCTGAGTGTAGGATTAGAAGGTGGTGCACCACCACACCCGGCCCATATTGACTCTTTATGGTTCTTCTCACCTGCTTTCCACAGGGGTTGTACCAGTTTTTACATTCCCACCACCAGCAGAGTGGATGAGTGTTCCCCTTTCCCCCACAACTCTCCAGCATTTGATGTCTTTTTTTTTCTTGATCTTGGCTAGTTTATTGGAGCGGAGATGATACCTTAGTGTGGTTTTAATTTGCATTTCCTTATTATTAATGATGTTGAACACTTTTTTAAGATGTTTCTCAGCCATCTTTACTTCCTTATTGGTGAAGTCTCTGTTTAGCTCTTTACTCCATCTTTTTAGTAGGTCATTTGTTTTCTTCATGCTTTGTTTTTAGTAGTTTATATATTCTGGATGTTAATGCTCTGTCAGATGTATCAGTGGTGAAGGTTAATATACATTTTAAAATAAACCAACTCAAAAAAATAAAAGGCAACTCCCAGCCTCCTCCCCTCCCCAATTATGTGAACCAAATAATATAGAAAAATAGCATTGAGTTAGAAAATACAATGCCCAAACAGATCCCAGCAGCACTGCTAACAACAGCACAGCACCGTGGACAGTGAAACAGAACCAGGGGCAGGAACTGCACTGCTCAGTGGCTTCCCTGGTGAGACACAGCTGTCTCTCAGCAACAAGGCTGATTGCTATAAAGAGCAAATCCTCCTCATAATAATGTGCAAATTTAATGGTATTTCAATAAAAACTCCAACTTGTCAGGGCTAGAGAGATATCTCAGTTGTTTAAGAGCATGCACTGCCTCCCAGCGGACCTGGGTTTTGGTTCCCAGCTGCACACAGCCAGTTAACAGCCTCCTGTAATTCCAGCCCCAGGAGATCGATGGCACTGGCCTCCATGGAGTCAGTACTCACGGGTGCACAAACACAGATATACACGTGATTAAAAATGATAAAATACCCAGGTGTGGTGGGCACGCCTTTCTCTCTCAGCACTGGGGAGCAGAGCAGGTGATCTCTGTGAGATCAAGGCTAACCTGGTCTACTATGCAAGTTCCAGGCCTAGGGGGACTACAGGGAGACTCCTGTACTATCACAAAACACAAAATCATAATAATAAAAAAAAATTGAAAGAACCAACTGCAACTTGGGTTCTAAATTCAAATATGATTTTACATGTATCTGGCACATATACCTCTGAGAACAATCTAGAACATTCTGAAAAAGTATGCCGGTATTATGGACACCGAGGTTATATGACACCTATCAAGACATACTATAAACCAGTAATAGGAACTAAGAGAGTGTAGCTCTGTACAGTTGAACTTTCATTAGTCAACACTGCAGAGAACTCAGCTCTCAATGGGACATTCTGTATCAACACCGGCTGCCCCCAAGGCTCAGGAATCACCTCAGATGATGTGGAGGCAGTGGAAATTTGCAGAATAGTGTCTGCCGAACATTGCCAGCACATGTGCACACATGAACTCCCATGGGCTGGGACTGCATGCACAGGAACAGTGCAAGATCAGCCAATCCAAATCCCAGCATGGATGTGGGGAATGCGGTCCAAGACACTAAACGATATGAGGAAATTGACCAGTTAATTGGGAGAGGGAGAACCAGTTTTCTTCAGGGACTGAGGCCTTGAGAGGCTCCAGTGCTCCAATAGATGCTTTCACACCCACGCACGTACAGGCAGACACAAAATGGACTCAGTGGGCGTTAAACTAAACAGAGACTGAGAGAGGACATGAGGATAGAAGGGAGAAGTGGAAGGGGGGAGGGGAGGGAGTGGAAGGGGGGAAGAGTGGAAGGGACAGGGGAAGAGTGGAGGGGGCAGGGAAGGAGTGAAGGGGGAGGGAAGGAGCGGAAGAGGGAGCGGGGAATGAGATGGGAGGGAGCCGGGGATGGGTCCAAACACTTTATACATATGTAAAGATATTAAGATATTTAATTCAAACTGCATTAACCGTTTAAATGTAAATGAGGCAAATATACACATAATCGCAGAATGGAAAAGGGTTTCATGCAGGTGAGGAGACACAGGACTCTAAGGAAATACTGACAAGTTAAAATATACAAACTGGGGGGCTGGAGGATGGCTGCACCAGTTAAGGGCACTGGCTGCTCTTGCAGAGGACCAGGTTACCTCCAGCACCCACAGCAGCACAATCTGTAAGTCCAGTTCTGGGGGAATCTGATGCACTCTTTCCTGACCTCCACAGGGCATTGCATGACACAAGGTACTTACATACATGCAGGCAACACATTCTACACATAAAATAATAATAAATAAAATATTAAGGAAATACACAAGCGGAACATTTTCATGATGAAATCTGTAACCATTGGGCCTGGAGAGATGGCCTAGTTGGTTAGAGTGCCAACTGCTCTTGCAGAGGGACCCGGGTTCGATGCCAAGCACCCAAGTGCGGCTGAGAACTGTTTTAAACTCCAGTTCCAGAGAACAGACGTCCTCTCTCTTTGACCTCCGCGGCATTGCACAACGCGGTGCACAAACCTACATGCAGACAGTACATTCATACACATAAAGTAAATAAATAAAATTTAAAAAAACAAAGACTAAAAAATAAAGAAATTTGTAAACCATCATTAAGAGGTGAATGATGGGAAACACATTTGTAATATTACATGTATGACAGCAAAGAAAAAAACACACAATGAAAAATATTCCACTCAGGGCTGGGGAGATGGCTAGCAGGTAAACCCGGGCTGTTAAGCCTGTGCCTGAGTTCAATCCCCAGGAACCCACGTTTAAAAAAGTTGGATACAACTGTGTACATAGGCACTCCTACAGTGAGATTGGAGGTAGAGACGAGGAGCTCCCAGGCTGGCTAGCCTGGGGTATGATGCAGTGCAGCCACAGAAACAGGGAGAGACCCTGCCTCACTGAGGTGGAAGCTGAGAAGCAACTCCTAAAGGTGGTCCCCTGACCTCTGCATAGATGTGCCACTATGGTACACAAACAATTAACAAGTAAACTCAACTCTTAGTCACACCACATAGCAAATTAAAATAAGACAGAAATGCTTCTTGTTCAATTTTTTAAACTTTTTTAAAACACTCCCCTTGTTAATTTTTGTCTCTGTTCTGCTGTTGGTAGATATAAATTGGTATAAATCTCACAGTAAATAATCTATTAGCACCAAGATCTTAAAAATACATGAAAAAAAACCTCTGGGGCTGGAGAGATGGCTCAGTGGCTCAGAAACCACCACTGGCCTCGTCTTGCTGAAGACCCGGGTTTCAAATTCCCAGCACCCACATGATGGCTAACATGTTTTTGGGAGAATCTCGGTTCAAGGGGAATACAGCAGCCCTCTCTGACCTCCATGGGCATTTGCATGACACAGTGTCACTTACACACATTCAGACAATGCTCTCATACACATAAAATAAAAATAATAGTTTTTAAAAATCTTTCTGATGGTTAATGGGCACAGGGGTACAATTGGAGAGGAAGAGTAAATTTTAATGTTCCACACCCCAGTGTGATAACCATGGGTGACAAAAACTACTTGCAGTTTCAAAATGCCTGGTAGAGAGGATTTTTAATATTTCCAACACAAATAAGTAATGGACATTTGAAAGGATGGGCACGGTAATTGTTCTGATCTTATCCCTGCACAGTAAATGTAAGTACCAGGATATTGCCCACATTTCCTAGCTAGGCACGATTAGTCCCCAGCACCGAAAGCACACCATCCAAAACATTTAATATAGAAAAAAACAAAAACACTGTGGGGAAAGTTGTATCTTTTTGAATCAATAAGAGAATTTATTTTCAAGAAAATGGTGTTCAACTGTACAACATTTAAAGTATTAGATGCTTAATATAATTAATGGAAATTTAGAAACAAAATATAAGCTTCTTTCAGTAATGTCTAAGTGTTCCTGTAATTGCACAGTTGCATCTTCTTTAACCACTAAAATGGTGTTGTGGAGGCTGGAGAAGACCAGAGTTCATTTCTCAGCCCCTATGGAACATGGTTCAACACCTTCTATTATCTCTAAAGCTACAGGGGATCCAACACATCACACACACACCACACACACCACACACTCACACACAATAATAAAATTGATCTTTTAAAAAAAAAAAAACTAAAAAAAGGTATGATAAGCAATAAAAAAAGGGGGCATGGCAGCACACCCTTTAATCCCGGCACTTGAGAGGCAGAGTAGGCAGATAGGCAGATCTCTGTGAGTTCGAGACCAGCCTGGTCTACTGGACCTGGTGAGTCTCAGGCCATAAAAGAGATACACAGTGAGAGCTGTCTCATATAAAAATGGCAGGTGTAGGGCCTGCAAAGGGGGCTCAGTGACTCAAAGCACTGCCTGTTCCAGACAATCCTGGGTTGGTTCCCAGTACCCACAGGACACTCCCATGACCACCTGTAAATACAGGATCTCCCAGGGCATCTGATGCCCTCTTCTTAGCCTCTGTGTGTACTGCACGCATAAGGTGTACATACAAACAGGCAGGGAAAACACTAATACACATAAATAAAAAGCTTTTTAAAGGTAGGTGTAGGATACCAAATTTTGAAAATTAATAAATATTAAAAGGCAAAGGAGCAACTACAATATGAACCAAAATGTTAACGTGACTGTTGCTAAATCTTCTAAGGTGAAAGTTTTCATCTAAAATTCTTAAAAATGATGATTATTTTACACTATTTGTTGCTACTGTCATTCCTCTGTCCCAGGGTAGCCCTGAGGGCAATAACCAGAGTCTGTGTGTCAAGTGTAAACCACCATCTTATCACAGTATTCTCTGATTATGTGGTCAGATACCTGTCCCTAGAAGATTGTGTTGGAACTCAAATCTGTCATCTCCAACATGTGACACAATGACAGACACATGGACTAAAATATTTTATCTGGAAATAACTGGCAAAAAAAATGGTGCTGATAAGAAAGTTCACCCAGTATATCCAGGTAACAGATCAATGTGTGCCACAGTGGTCAATTTTAATAGTCAATCATCAAACAAATACAAGCTAAAACCATAGTAATATACCAGGCCAGATCTATTAAGGTGGATAAAAATATAATGTGATAAAACTGAGTACTGGCAAGCAATAAACTTGGCTATTTCAAAAAATTTCTTGTTCTGTTATGGATTGAGAATTTTTTAAATCCTGTTCCTTTAGCACAGATGGTTTTAGAAGTACTACAGCCCTGTTGTGTGTGTGTGTGAGAGAGAGAGAGACAGAGATAGANTCTATCTCTGTCTCTCTCCTCTCTCACACACACACCACAACAGGCTTAGTACTTCTTAAAACCATCTGTGCTAAAGGAACAGGATTTAAAAAATTCTCAATCCATAACAGAACAAGAAATTTTTTGAAATAGCCAAGTTTATTGCTTGCCAGTACTCAGTTTTATCACATTATATTTTTATCCACCTTAATAGATCTGGCCTGGTATATTACTATGGTTTTAGCTTGTATTTGTTTGATGATTGACTATTAAAATTGACCACTGTGGCACACATTGATCTGTTACCTGGATATACTGGGTGAACTTTCTTATAGCACCATTTTTTTTGCCAGTTTATTTCCAGATCAAAATATTCTTAGCCATTGTGTCTGGTCATTGTTGTCACATGTTGGAGATGACGAGATTTGAGTTCCAACACAATCTTCTAGGGACAGGTATCTGACCACATAATCAGAGAATACTGTGATAAGATGGTGGTTTACACTTGACACACAGACTCTGGTTATTGCCCTCAGGGCTACCCTGGGACAGAGGAATGACAGTAGCAACAAATAGTGTAAAATAATCATCATTTTTAAGAATTTTAGATGAAAACTTTCACCTTAGAAGATTTCAGTCACGTTAACATTTTGGTTCATATTGTAGTTGCTCCTTTGCCTTTTAATATTATTAACTTTTCAAAATTCTGGTATCCTACACCTACCTTTAAAAAGCTTTTTATTTATGTGTATTAGTGTTTTCCCTGCCTTGTTTTGTATGTACACCTTATGCGTGCAGTACACACAGAGGCTGAAGAAGAGGGCATCAGATGCCCTGGAGATCCTGTATTTACAGGTGGTCATGGGAGTGGTCCTGGGGTACTGGGAACCAACCCAGGATTGTCTGGAACAGGCAGTGCTTTGAGTCACTGAGCCCCCTTTGCAGGCCCTACACCTGCCATTTTTATATGAGACAGCTCTCACTGTGTATCTCTTTTATGGCTGAGATCACCAGGTCCCAGGTAGACCAGGCTGGTCTCGAACTCACAGAGATCTGCCTATTTCTGCCTATCTCTGCCTCTCAAGTGCCGGGGATTTAAAGGGTGTTGCTTGCCATTGCCCCCTTTTATATTATTGCCTTAGCTCCCCATACCAGTTTTTTTAGTTTCTTTTTTTTTTAAAAGATCAATTTTATTATTGTGTGTGGGTGTGGTGTGGTGGTGTGTGTGTGATGTTTGGATCCCCTGTAGCTTTAGAGACTAATAGAAGGTGTTGAACCATGTTCCATAGGGGCTGAGAAAAAGAAATGAACTCTGGTCTTCTCCAGCCTCCACAACACCATTTTAGTGGTTAAAGAAGATGCAACTGTGCAATTACAGGAACACTTAGACATTACTGAAAGAAGCTTATATTTTGTTTCTAAATTTCCATTAATTATATTAAGCATCTAATACTTTAAATGTTGTACAGTTGAACACCATTTTCTTGAAAATAAATTCCTTATTGATTCAAAAGATACAACTTTCCCCACAGTGTTTTTGTTTTTTTCTAATATTAAATGTTTATGGATCTTGGTTGTGCTGTTGGCGGGGCTCTTTTCTTTTTTTGACTGGGGACTAATCGTGCCTAGCTAGGAAATGTGGGCAATATCCTGGTACTTACATTTACTGTGCAGGGATAAGATCAGAACAATTACCGTGCCCATCCTTTCAAATGTCCATTACTTATTTGTGTTGGAAATATTAAAAATCCTCTCTACCAGGCATTTTGAAACGTGCAAGTAGTTTTTGTCACCCATGGTTATCACACTGGGGTGTGGAACATTAAAATTTACTCTTCCTCTCCAATTGTACCCCTGTGCCCATTAACCATCAGAAGATTTTTAACAAACTATTATTTTTATTTTATGGATGAGAGCATTGTCTGAATGTGTGTAAGTGCACTGTGTCATGCAAATGCCATTGGAGTCAGACGAGGGCGCTGTATTCCCTTGAACCAGAGATGTGCTCCCAAAAACATGTTAGCCATCATGTGGGTGCTGGGAATTTGAAACCGGGTCTTCAGCAAGACTGAGCGCCAGTGTGTTTGAGTTGTTTCTGAGCCACTAGCCCCAGGCCATCTCTCCAGCCCCAGAGGTTTTTTTTTTTTTTCATTTTTTTGTATTTTTAAAGATCTTGGTGCAATAGATTATTTTTTTTACTGCTGAGATTTATACCAATTTATATCTACAACAGCAGCCGAACCCCAGCCAGGGCACAAAACATTAACAAGCGGGAGTGTTTTAAAAAAGTTTAAAAAATTAACAAGAAGCATTTCTGTCTTATTTTAATTTGCTATGTGGTGTGACTAAGAGTTGAGTTTACTTGTTAATTGTTTGTGTACCATAGTGCACATCTATGCAGAGGTCAGGGGACCACCTTTAGGAGTTGCTTCTTCAGCTTCCACCCTCAGTGAGGCAGGGGTCTCTCCCTGTTTCTGTGGCTGCACTGCATCATACCCCAGGCTAGCCAGCCTGGGAGCTCCTCGTCTCTACCTCCAATCTCACTGTAGGAGTGCCTATGTACACAGTTGTATCCAACTTTTTTAAACGTGGGTTCCTGGGGATTGAACTCGGGCCATCAGGCTTAAACAGCCCGGGTTTTACCTGCTAGCCATCTCCCCAGCCCTGAGTGGAATATTTTTCATTGTGTTGTTTTTTTCATTTTTGCTGCTCATACATGTAATATTACAAATGTGTTTCCCATCATTCACCTCTTAATGATGGTTCTACTACAAATTTCTTTATTTTTTAGTCTTTGCTTTTTTTAAATTTTATTTATTTACTTTTATGTGTATGAACTGACTGTCTGCATGTAGGTTTGTGCACCGCGTTGTGCAATGCCGCGGAGGTCAGAGAAGAGGAAGAGGAGTCTGCTTTCTCTGGAACTGGATTTAAATACAGTTCTCAGCCGCATTGGGGGTTGCTTGGCTCCGATAACCCGGGTCCCTCTGCAAGAGCAGTTGGCACTCTAACCACTTAGGCATCTCTCCAGGCCCAATGGTTACAGATTTCATCATGAAAATGTTCCGCTTGTGTATTTCCTTAATATTTTATTTATTATTGATTTTATGTGTAGAATGTGTTTGGCTGCCTGCATGTATGTAAGTACCTTGTGTCTATGCAATGCCCTGTGGAGGTCAGGAAAGAGTGCATCAGATTCCCCCAGAACTGGACTTACAGATGGTTGTTGGCTGCTGTGTTGGTGCTGGGGTTTGAACCTGTGTCCTCTGCAAAGAGCAGCCAGTGCCCTTCTTAATGGTGCAGCCATCCTCATCTAAGACCCCCCCAGTTTGTATATTTTAACTTGTCAGTATTTCCTTAGAGTCCTGTGTCTCCTCACCTGCATGAAACCCTTTTCCATTCTGCGATTATGTGTATATTTGCCTCATTTACATTTAAACGGTTAATGCAGTTTGAATTAAATATCTTAATATCTTTACATATGTATAAAGTGTTTGGACCCATCCCCGGCTCCCTCCCATCTCATTCCCCGCTCCCTCTTCCGCTCCATTTACCTCCCCCTTCACTCCTTCCCTGCCCCCTCCACTCTTCCCCTGTCCCTTCCACTCTTCCCCCCTTCCACTCCCTCCCCCTCCCCCCTTTCCACTTCTCCCTTCTATCCTCATGTCCTCTCTCAGTCTCTGTTTAGTTTAACGCCCACTGAGTCCATTTTGTGCTCTGCCTGTTACGTGGGGCGTGGGTGTAAAGCATCTATTGGAGCACTGGAGCCTCTCAAGGCCTCAGTCCCTGAAGAAAACTGGTTCTCCCTCTCCCAGTAGTTATCTGTTGTCAATAGTTCCTCAGGTATGTTTTGTGTTTCTTACCCATTTCTCCACATCCATGCTGGGATTTGGATTGGCTGATCTTGCACTGTTCCTGTGCATGCAGTCCCAGCCCATGGGAGTTCATGTGTGCCATGTGCTGGCATGTTCGGCAGACACTATTCTGCAAATTTCCACTGCCTCCACTCATCTGAGGTGATTCCTGAGCCTTGGGGGCAGCCGGTGTTGATACAGATGTCCCATTTGCGAAGCGAGTTCTCTGCAAGTGTTGACTAATGAAAGTTCAACTGTACAGAGCTACACTCTCTTAGTTCCTATTACTGGTTTATAGTATGTCTTGATAGGTGTCATATAACCTCGGTGTCCATAATACCGGCATACTTTTTCAGAATGTTCTAGATTGTTCTCAGAGGTATATGTGCCAGATACATGTAAAATCATATTTGAATTTAGAACCCAAGCTTGCAGTGGTTCTTTCACATTTTTTTTTATTATTATATTTTGGTGTTTTGTGATATACAGGGTCTCCCTGTAGTCCCCCTGGCCTGGAACTTGCCATGTAGACAGGTTAGCCTGAGTCTCACAGAGATCCACCTGCATCTGATCCCCAGTGCTGAGAGAAAAGGCGTGCGCCACCCACCTGGGTATTTTATCATTTTTAATCACGTGTATATCTGTGTTTCGTGCACCCGTGAGTACCTGACCTCCATGGAGCCAGTGCCATCGATCCTCCTGGGGCTGGGGAATTGGAATTTACGGAGGGCGTTAATCTGGCATGTGTGCAGCTGGGAAACCAAAACCCAGGTCCGCTGGGAGCAGTGCATGCTCTTAAAACACAACCTGGATATCTCTCTAGCCCTGACAAGTTGGAGTTTTTATTGAAATACCATTAAATTTGCACATTATTATGAGGAGGATTTGCTCTTTATAGCAATCAGCCTTGTTGCTGAGAGACAGCTGTGTCTCACCAGGGAAGCCACTGAGCAGTGCAGTTCCTGCCCCTGGTTCTGTTTCACTGTCCACGGTGCTGTGCTGTTGTTAGCAGTGCTGCTGGGATCTGTTTGGGCATTGTATTTTCTAACTCAATGCTATTTTTCTATATTATTTGGTTCACATAATTGGGGAGGGGATGGAGGCTGGGAGTTGCCTTTTATTTTTTTGAGTTGGTTTATTTTAAAATGTTATTAACCTTCACCACTGATACATCTGACAGAACGCTAACTTCCAGAATATATAAACTACTCAATAAACAAAGCCATAAGAAAACAAAGACCTACTTAAAAAGATGGAGTAAAGAGCTAACAGAGGGACTTCACCAATAAGGAAGTAAAGATGGCTGAGAAACATCTTAAAAAAGTGTTCAAACCATCATTAATAATAAGGAAAATGCAAATTTAAAACCACACTAAGGTATCTCTCCCTCAATAATACTAGCCAAGATCAAGAAAAAAGAAAGACATTCAAAGTGCTGGAGAGTTTGTGGGGGGAAAGGGGACACACTCATCCACTGCTGGACTGGTGGGATGGGAAATTGTAAAAACTGGTACAACCCCTGTGGAAAGCAGGTGGGCGAGAAAACCCATAAAAGGTAATATGGGCCGGGTGTGGTGGTGCACCACCTTCTAATCCCACACTCAGGAGGCCGAGGCAGGTGGATTCTTGTGGGTTTCACGGGCCAGCCTGTGGTCTACATAGTGCGTTCAGGCCAGCTGGGGCTCCAGGGGAGACCTGTCTTGGAACGACCAAAAAAACAAACAAAAAAGAGTCAAATGAGCCTACCACCTGCCACAGCCATACCACTCCTGGACATCTACCACAGACACAATCCTACACAAAGATACATGTACAGCTATTTATTGCAGCTCCCTTCACACTAGCAAACAGAAGTTGGAACCAGCCTAGGTGCCCTTCAACTGATGACTGGCTAACCAAAATGTGGAAAGATACAGCTACACAATGGAGTTCTATGCAGCAGTAAAGAAAGATGACATCATGAGCTTTGCTGGTAAATGAATGGAACTTGAAGCAATTATGCTAAGTGATGTAACACAGTCCCAGAAAAAAAAAAAGGCGAATGGTTTCCCTCATTTATGGATGTTAACACCAAATCCCCAGTTGGCAGGCAAACTGAGCAACTTTATTATTATATTTCATTGTATCTGAAAGCAGCTGTGCTATTCCAATGTGACTCTCTAAATGGGCTCTAGAATTGTCCTACCACTTATATTCATACATTGTAATTACCATATATGGATGGAAGATATGTAGTCATATTCTAAAAATAAAGAATGTAAAGTTACACATCTTTATACCTGCATGCAACTTTACTGTTAAAATGTGAATCTGTAAATATGTTTAGGAATCAACCTATAGTTTATTTTCAGAATTTGTAATTTTGACTTATGTGTGGAGTGTATATATGCTATTTTGGAATAATATAAAATTAAAAATTAAATAAAATGTTATTAATTCAAGGATTTAATACAATGTATTTTGACCAGACCCCCCATTCCTACCCTCAACTCATCCCCCCTTCATATCCTCTATTAGCAACTGAAAACCCCACCCATCTTACAAAAATGCATCTAAACTGGGCACCCAAGAGATCAGATCTTATTAGAATGTCAGTGATCTACAATTCTCACACACAGATGAACCAAGGTCAGGACCTACTCCCTTTCCTTTGGACGTGGATTTGGGTCAGAAAACACCCAGATTTCTTGGGATGGGATTTTCAGGCTTGTTTTCTGTTCCTCTTAAACACTGCTTAGGATTGTCAAGTAGGGATTCCTCTCTTCCTAGGCAGTTATTCGCTGTCCGAGTACATGCATGTTACACTTGGGCATTTTGCCATCCTCTCTCCACACAATCGCCTGACTATGGTCCCAGGCATTCTCCAACAGGCTTTTATTGTGGTAAAAGCAGAAGCTAGGTGCTCACAGCTGGCAGCAATTAGCTCACAGTCCTCTAACCCAAGATTCTCTGAATGGCATCTGGGATGTTTCACAGCTCCATACACCAGATTCTTTTCTGTAATCTGCAGACGTCTCAGGTTCCTATGACTGCTGGGGCCTGCAGTCAGTCCTTGACAGCCAGGAGCAATGATGAGACATTTTGCTAAGAGCCACCGCCACAGCCATCTTGGTTCCTCAACCACTCTCCCTCTAGATTGACAAGTCCCTTCTCCACTGTGCTCAGCTTATGACTGGGGGGATGATGATGGCCAGGCTGACTGTAGGTGACACCACCCACAGTGAGCTGGGCCCTCCCACATCACTCAACAATCAAGACAATGCTCCACAGACATGGCCACAGGACAGTCCAATGGAGGGAATTCCCCAGCTGAGGCTCCCTCAAGTTGACACTAAAGCTATCTAGCACAATTTTTATCTTCTAAATATTGTCTTACAATTGATTAATATGATAAATCTCTTATTTTCTGTATTTTTCCCTCAATAGTTTATACTTTCCATCATATAAAACTTGTATATATTTAGATTAATCCAAATATATTTCACAGTTTGGGAACTTATCATAAATAACATTTAAAAAGTGTTTGAAGTGGGGCTGGAGAGATAGCCTAGCGGTTAAGAGCACTGACTGCTCTTGCAGAGGACCCGGGTTTGATCCCCAGCACCCACATGGCAGCTAAGAACCGTCTGTAACTCCAATTCCAGGAGAACTCCAGTTCCAGGGGAATCCCAAACCCTCTTCTGACCTCCGCGGCATTGCATGACACGGGTGCACAGACCTGCATGCAGAAAGTACATTCATACACATACAGAAATAAATAAAAAATAAATTTAAAAAAAGTGTACATTGACTATAGCCTGAAACCTTGTGAAAGTCATTTATTCTTTCAGTTTTATTTGTGTAGGTTGTTCAAAATTTTACATATAGATACTTAGCTTCAAATAAAGTCTTATTCCTCCCTTTTCAATTGCATGTTAAAAAAATCTCCTTGTCTTATTGCATTCTGTATCATCTTCACTACAGTATGAATAAGAATAATAGGGATATACATCCTTCCCTTCTCAATTTTAAAGGGAAGTGATTCCGTCTTTTACTACAGTAAGATTCTAGTACAGGTTTTGCACATATGCCATTTTTGAGCTTAAGAAAAAATGTCATCATCAATATATATTGGATTTTATCAAATGACTTTTTTGTATTTGGTGAGATCTCACAATTTTTCTCTTTAGTTCATAGACATTGAGATAAAAGATTTTAAGAATTCAGGGACAGTGCTCTCAGAGGCCTTTTTTTTTTTTTTTTTTTTNAAAGCCCTGGAACCAGAGTTACGGATGGTTGTTTGCTACCGTGTGGGTATGTGAACCTAACAGAAGTGCTCTTAACCACTGAGCTACTCTTTAGCCCCCAAAGTCCAGATTAAAAAATTTTTTTATTATTATTTTTTATTTTTTTGTATGTGTATGAGTGTACTGTCTGCATGTAGGTTTGTGCACCCGAGTTGTGCAATGCTGCGGAGGTCAGAAGAGGGTCTTGGATTCCCCTGGAACTGGAGTTCTCCTGGAATTGAAGTTACAGACGGTTCTTAGCTGCCATGTGGGTGCTGGGGATCGAACCTGGGTCCTCTGCAAGAGCAGTCTGTGCTCTTAACCGCTAGGCTATCTCTCCAGCCCCTCAGAGGCCATTTTTATACATTTCATTGTTTTATTTTCCCTGAGACTAGGCAGTACCTAAGTGGTCCTGAGAGCTTGCTCGAACGGCTGACTCCAGCTTCTGTGACTGACTGGCTTGCTTGCTTCACACTACCACCTTGATTGGTGACTTTCTTTTTTAATTTTAAGTTTTTTTTTTTAATTTTTGTATCTCACTATAGTGCTATGACAACAAAATAACATCTGCGTACCAGAGTATACATATGTCAACAGTAAGGTGTAACTTCTCATTACACCACTGCTAGTATATTAAGCTTTCTGTAGAAGACATAAGCATGTAAGATGGCCACACCAAATAATTTTGTTTTTTTTTTCTTAATCTTATTTTTTAAATCAGTAATACTTTATCAATCTCACTGTTAATAGACCTCTATATTAACTGAGTGATGGGATGTGTGTGGGGAATCATTCAACTTGTGTTACATTGTAAGAGCTGCTACAGTAATCTCACACATATCAACAAGGAACTCTCACCATAATTAAGGGCTACTTACTATTGTTAGTTGCACAATGATAAAGTTCTTTTGAAAATAGCCCACTTATATGTGAAAAATGTTCTTTCCACTTATACAGAAGAAAAAAATAGGAAGTTATTTTTGGCCTCGCTATGTCAAAAAGTCAACTTACAAAGATCCGTGTGTTAAACCTAAAATTATAATTTTAAAAGTCTATTAAAAACAAAAATTTCATGCATTTTATTATCAATTATGCAGAGGCTTTAAAACTGTTGCAAGACCATGTAGTATATATTAGCTTTTATACTGCTAATGCACAACTAACAGCAAACGATTAGATTAACAGAAATCTGTCTTAATTACACCTTTATATAGCACACTAGATAGACAAATGCCACAAGATCCACAGAAACATTCAGTTCTGAGCACTCAAATGGCAGGGTAACTTTTTGTGTTATAATCAATCCTTCACATAAAGAATAACAAAAGGAAAAAATTCTGCAGTTTCACGTTACAAAAAATGCACTGCTGTAAAATATTATTAAAGGGTAAAGGATATTATCTATAACACAAAGTAACTTACAACTAGTGTCCAAAGCAAACAAAACCTCTAAATGAAAGTGTCAAAATACACAGAGCAACTGAAGCACAAATCCTGCATTAAATACAGTAAAGATTTAATAACACAATGCAGTAGTTAATAAAAGACACAAAAATACAGGGAGCAAGGGCAATCAGTAAATAAAGTCAAAATAACGGGAAAAAATGGAACCACTATTTTCCCCTAGTCAGGGAACAGTATTTTCTGGTGTCTTTCCATTCATATAATACCTAACACTGTACATTAAGTTTCTAGTGTCATAGAAAAGCTTGGTTCTTCCATGAAACTTTTTCTTCTTGATAATTACCCCAAATGAGCCAGCATTTTAACAACCATAACAAAAGGAGACAAAGAAGAGCAGTGATGGAGTTGATGGATTTGAAGCTGAGGGGAAGAAAGACAAAAAGGATTATGACAACTTGTATTGATTTCATTTGTTTTTAATTAATTAATTTTTATCTGTATGAATGTTCTGTCTGCATGTAGGTTTGTGCACCCGTGTCATGCAATGCCGTGGAGGTCAGAAGAGGGCATCGGATTCCCCTGGAACTGGAGTTAAGACAGTTCTCAGTAGCCATGTGGATGCTCGGGATCGAACCCGGGTCCTCTGCAAGAGCAGTTGGAACTCTTAACCGCTAGGCCATCTCTCCAGCCCCAGATTATGATAATTTTTATTTTATTTTTATGTGTATGAATGTACTGTCTGCATGTAGGTCTGTGCACCCGTGTCGTGCAATGCTGCAGAGATCAGAAGAGGGTGTCGGATTCCCCTGGAACTGGAGTTCTCCTGGAATTGGAGTTTCAGACGGTTCTTAGCCACCATGTGGGTGCTGGGGATCAAACCCGGGTCCTCTGTAAGAGCAGTGGGCACTCTTAACTGCTAGGCCATCTCTCCAGCCCCAATACTTTTAAAAAGTTTCTGTAAATCTTCAGTGTTACAAACAGGTGCCGGTTTGTTGGCTGTTTTCCATTCATAATAATGTCTGCTTTAAAAGTTTTATCAAGAATAAAAAGTTTCATGGAAGAATCAAGTTTTTCTGTGACTGATTGGTGACTTTGACTATCATGTTAAACTCTGATAGGCTGCTGTACTTATAAAAAGCTGTGTAACCCACTCCTCAGGGCCACACTCCTCCTAGGTGACTGTCTGGTGTCCTAATTGAATTAAACTTTGTTTAAACCCCACGTGGCCCAGTGAGGAGTCTCTCCATTGCGGGGCTGTAACAACATGATTATTTATGTTGATTACTTTTTCCAGTGTTGAACTCACCTTACCTTCTTGGTCATGCTGCATTGCCTTTCACATATTATGAGTTCAATTTGACAACATGTTGTTTAAGATGTCAACATTCCTTTCTCATGATGTCTTTCTCTGGGTTTGCTATCAAGTAATGCTGGCCTCATAAAAGGAGTTGGAAAATGTGTCCTCTTATGTTTCCTGGTAGAGTTTAATGTAGAACTGGCATTACCTCCTTATTAAATGTTTGGTGAAATTCACCAGTGAACTTATCTGGGTTGAAGTATTATTTGTGAGACAATTCCTAACAATGAATATAATTGCTTTTAAAAATAGAAGATAATGCAGATTATATTTCTGCTGCATCATTTGTGTTTTTCAAGGGATTTGTCCATATACGTGTCATCAAATTTATTGCCACAAGCTGCAACATCACTATTTATTTATATTTTATATGTATGAATGCTTTGCATGCATGTATCTAAGTACACCTATGTGGGCAGTGCCCATGGAGGACAGAAAAGGGCGTTAGATTCCCCTGGAACTGGAGTTACAAATGATTGTTAGCTGCCATGTGGGTGCTGAGTATTGAACCTGAATCTTCTGTAAGAGCAGCCTGTGATGAGAACCACTGAGCCAGATTCCCAGCAGAGTTTCCACATCACTTTGTCACCCGTCCATTTCTGTGAGGTCTGTACTGATGTCCTCCCTTTTGCTCCTGAGGTTGGGAATTTATGTCTCATCCTTTATTTTAATGTTTATTGGTTGTATTGATATAATTTCCAGCCCTCCTTCCATACCAACTCTTCCTATAGTCCCTCCTTCTCTCTCAATTTCCTGACTTCTTTGATATATATATATATATATATATATATATATANAGAGAGAGAGAAAGAAAGAAAGAAAGAAAGAAAGAAAGAAAGAAAGAAAGAAAGAAAGAAAGAAAGAAAGAAAGAAAGAAAGAAAGAAAGAAAGAAAGAAAGAAAGAAATGCTATGCCCTTTTGTCTTCCAGGTAAGACCTTTTTACTGTGGTAGGAGCTTGTCTCCTCCTGTTCATCTTCTGGTCTGTTGAAGGACAGCCTTCTGAGTGCTCAGTGCTCTGCCTGCACCATTGACTTTGCATCAGTGATAAACATTTTCAACGCAGATCCCATTTTTCGTATTTCTGCTTCGAAGATGGAACCTGGTTCCTGACCCAGGTTTGCTTACCTCGTAAAGAAGAAGTGAGGGCTGAGGGAGATGGCTCCACCAGCCATTCAGAAGAAGAAATCAACAGACCCAATGGCAGCTGCAGCCTTCGGCGCCCCACATCTACTATGAGGAAAAAGTGGCCCCAAAGGATCAGGTGTTGGTCCCCTTTTCTCCTTAGGGAAGATGGAGTGGGCCAGGGCTAAAGGTCTTTGTGATGCCTAAAGAAAGTAGTTTCTGTTCCACAGACGTTTGTGAATAACTTTGCCTGTCCTTTCCCCAGCCACACACCTTATCAATAAAACACACAGACCACAGCTTCCTTACCACAGCTCAGGGTGCTTCAGTGGTATGGGTAGCTATAGATTAGTATGTGAGCATGAAGATATCTGGAATCCCAGTCTAATACACTGTCTATACAGGGTTAGGCTTACAGCGTTTCCCCCTGACTTTGTAGTGACCCAAGTGTAGGGTATATGTCGTGTTTATGATTGTGTATGTGTGTGTGTGTGTGTGTGTGTAAGTGTGTGTATGAGAGAGAGACAGAGAGAGACAAAGAGAGAGAGAGAGAGAGAGAACACAAGGACAAAGAGATTAAAGATTGTGGGTTAACTTCTAATTAACAGAGATAGCTGCTATCTCAAAGGAGGAGTTTGATACATTGCTAATAACAAGTTCTGTCACAGTCTCTCCACTCGGAAGCCTTGTGGTCGCCAGCACCAAGTCATAAAGCATTTAGTTTTGCGTCCCAAAGGGTCAGTCTTCTTGCTGTTTTCCCACTTGTGTAACGTCTGCCCCCAGAACACTGACCCCAGGATGTAGTGACTTAACTAACTGCCCTTATTTTTGCTTTACAAAAGGAATGAAGGCTTTCATGGAGTGGAGGGTCTGTTTGAAGCAGAAACTAGTGTTGACAGAGCTATTTTGTCCCCAGAGCAAGGACCAGTCTGCTGTCTCCCCCTTCCAGCCAGTCTCCCACCCGAACCCAAACCCCCTTTGGGGAGGCAAAGGATGTGCGTCTGCCTCTCTGCACAGTCATTAACAGCAGCAAGTCTTGGAAAGGGCTTTCTCTCTGCCATTGTCCTGCTGACAAAGGATTTGTGACAAAAGACCTTCTTCCCAGTTTGTAAAACAGTTGTGTAAAACTCGGACTGTAAAGTCACAGTTCACTGCTTTAATGTGGAACAGCTGGGGGGGTGTAGACACCCTGGCAGGTTGAGACAGGGACTGGGAATGGGCTCCCATTCTGCTCAGGGCTGACTTAGTCACACCACCTGCTGCCCCTATTATCCCAGGAGCAAACCAGTCATGACAACCTCAACAGACGGACACACGGCACCAGACGGTGCCAGGGAAGTCAAGAAAAGATAAATTAAGTGATCAATAAAGATAAGGGACCTGCTCCGCCGTAAATGGTGCTGACAGACAAGAGGAAACATGGGCCAGAGGGACACTTGATGCTGCAGGGTGGATGCAGCTTAACATCAACCTTCTCAGCATTGACCTGGGACCTTGGCAGTGCATTTTCCTTGGCTGGGCTGACTCGAGTTCAAGGTGGTGGCCTTTATATCCTTCCATTGTACATAGAAGAGCGGTCCAGGTCCAGTTTGGAGGTGTAGTGAGCCACATACATGGAGGAGCTTGTTCCCTGTAGTGTACTCCAAGCCAAATTAAACTGCTCCTGGGTGAATTGGAGACTGGGACCATGCTCCATAAAGCAGTGTGTGTGCATGTGTGCGTGCATGTGTGTGTATGTGTGTGCCCATGTGTGTGCCCATGTGTGCATGTGTGTGCCCATGTGTGCAAGTATGTGTGCCCATATGTTCATGTGTACACCCATGTGTGCATGTATGTGCGCCCATATGTGCATGTGTGTGTGCCCATGTGTGCATGTATGTGCCCGTGTGTGCATGTATGTATGCTCATGTGTGGGTGTATGGGTGTGTCCGTATGTGCATGTGTGTGTGCCCATGGGTGCATGTGTGTATGCCTGTGTCTGCATCCATGTGTGCCCATGTGTGCATGTGTGTGCCCATGTGTGTGTGCCCATATGTGCATGTGTGTGCCCATGTATGTGCACCCATGTGTGCATGTGTATGTGCCCATGTGTGCATGTGTGTGTACCCATGTGTGAGTGCCCATGTGTGCATGTGTGTGTGCCCATGGGTGCATGTGTGTGTGCCTGTATGCCTGTCTGCATCCATGTGTGGCCATATGTGCATGTGTGTGCCCATTTGTGTGCACTCATGTGTGTATGTGTGTGCCCATGTGTGCACACCCATGGGTGCATTTGTGTGTGCCCATGGGTGCATGTGTGTGTACATGTGTGCCCTTGTTTGCATGTGTGTGTCGACATGTGCATGCATGTATGCCCATGTATGCCCATGTGTGCGTGTGTGTGCCCGTGTGTGCCCGTGTGTGCTTGTGTGTGCACACATGTGCCCATATGTGCATGTGTGTGCACATGTGTGCCCACGTGTGCATGTATGTGTGCCCATATGTGCACGTATGTGTGCACATATGTGCATGTGTGTGTGCACATGTGTGCATGTGTGTGCCCGTGTGTGCATGTATGTATGCTCGTGGGTGTGGGGGGGTGTGCCCGTATGTGCATGTGTGTGTGCCTGTGTGCCTGTGTCTGCTTCCGTGTGTGCCCATGTGTGTGCATCCGTGTGTGCATATGTGCGTGTGTGTGCCCATGTGTGCATGTATGTGTACATGCATGTGTGCCCATATGTGCATGCGTGTGTGCCCATGGGTGTGTGTGTGTGTGTGCCCATGTCTGCATCCGTCTGTGGCCATGTGTGCATGTGTGTGTCAACGTGTGCGTGTATGTATACCCGTGTGTGCATGTGTGTGCCCATGTGTGCGTGTATTCGTGTGTGCATGTGTGCCCATGTGTGCATGTATGTGTGCTTGTGTGTGTGCACGTGTACCCATATGTGCATGTGTGTGCATGTGTGTGCCCATGTGTGCATGTATGTGTGCTTGTGTGTACGCTTGTGCCCACGTGTGCATGTGTCTGCCCATGTGTGCATGTGTGTGCCCATGTGTGTATGTATGTGTGTGCACACATGTACATGTATGTGTGTGCACGTGTGTGCATGTGTATGTGCCATGTGTATGCATGTGTGTGCCCATGTGTGCATGTGTTTGTGTGCTTGGGAGCATTGTGCATGCACATGTGTATGGGTGGACACATTTTTTGAAACAGTCTCTCAAAGGCCTGGAAAATCCTCAAGTAAGCTGGGTTTCCTGGCTAGTGGGAATGAGGATCTTCCCTTCTCTCTCCTCAGCACTGAAATTGCAAGCACATGACCACACTGGCTTTATTATAAGGGATTCTGAGAAATTAAACTTGGGTCTCATGCTTGCATCTTACCATCCTCCTCTCTGTCTCTCTCTGCCTCTCTGTTTCCTCTCTCTATCTCTCTCTGTATCTCTGTCTCTGTCTCTCTCTCTCAAGATTTAACTTTATTTTTACTTGTGTGTATGGGTGTCTGTGTGAATGCATGCCATGTGTGTGCAGGTGAATCCTTGAGGATGAAAGCTCATACTACCAAGGGATCTGGGGCCTTTCTGTAAGCCCACTTGAGGTTCTGTCCCCATTTACCTTTTTTGTGCTCATTTTTCTTGCCATGCCTAGAAAGATTAGAGACTTGTATATGCCATGTTCAGTTTGATATAGAGAATAAAGCATTTGGAAGGAGGGTTTGGGACAGGCTGGGGACGAACAGGAGCAGGGCTGGGAAAGAGTGGCCACGAGAGCAGGGCCAGCCCCTCACTGGGCGGAGCCTCTCGCTGGGCAGAGCTTGGCAGTGGACAAAGCACTTCTGTGGAGTTAGTTCACCTGACTTCTAGTGTAGCTCACTCAGGACTTTGAAATGGAGATAACATGAGTGAGCACACCTATGGAAATAATATTTAGATTTAGGAAAGATGCTTTAATCAAATGTAATGGAACATAGCACCTGTGGGAGGGGTGGAGGCAGGAGGATTAGGAGGTTGAGGTTGCTCTTTGTTACATAGCAAGATCATGACCAGCCTGGGCTACTTGAGACTCTCTTTAAAAAGAAAGGAAGGAAGGAAGGAAGGAAGGAAGGAAGGAAGGAAGGAAGGAAGGAAGGAAGGAAGGAAGGAAGGAAGGAAGGGAGAAGGCAAATAGGTTCTTTGAAGCAGGAAAATTGGATTTGAAAAGAAAAGAAAGTGCCCATAATAAACCAAACATTTCAACAGACAGTGCTGTGTGACAAAAACTCAAAATAAGGTTAGTTTAAAAACAGTTAATTATCTAAAATCACTCAAAAGGGATAATAATTATTACACTAATGGGGGACCCCTCCTCATTTCCAAATTTTAGGCTCCTTCTAATTCTCTGTTCAATCTTCTCCAATACAAGGAAGTAAGATTTAGGCATTCAGCTTCCAAGAAATGTGGCCACAATCTAGCTGCAAGGGAAGCTGGAAAATGACATATGACAGGACTCCTCCCCTTTCTGATTGGTCATACTGGGCCTCTTCTACTGTAAAAACCACCCCCACAGATGTCAAATTCACCTTGACCTGAAGCCGTGATGATCCTAATTAATAGGGGGATGCCTGTTTCTTTATAGCTGTTCCATAGGGGCAGAGTTTGCATCTATGAGGCAATTAAAGATCAAGTCAACCAAGAACTATTTCCTTTATGAAGCAGACTGCAACTCTGGTTTCAAGAAGGCCATGGTACATTAGTGATGTCTTAGCTTAACAAGGCTACCCTATCCGAAATGACTTCATCATCCAAATGGAAGATTATGGCAGAGTATGGAATTTCCAAAGGGCTACCAACTGGGCTTTGTTCTGCTCATTTGCTTTGTTCTAATCAAGCCTTTCTATACAAGTTCTGGGATGTTTCTTCCCAGATATCAGGAGCTTATTTACATACGGGAGTCCTGGGTGGAAAAATGTAGAGTAGAGTGCTTGGAGACATAGTGTAGCCAGGCTCTCCTCCAATTGGCTGTGGGACCTCTTGTTGACCGTTTCCTCTTCACCATCATCTTTCACTGAGTTCTGAGGAGCTCAGGCAGTTTATCAAGCATCCAACTGTATTGTGAACTCACCAAACAACAGAGTATTTTAATAACATTCTCCACTCTAAGTTTTCATATTCCCTTCAGTTTACCTGTAACCAGGGAAAATAGCCCTCCCTCTATAGGACTCTTTAAATAATTATAATGGAGCTATCATAAAAGCACTTGCCGTCAAGCCTGAGCACCTGGGTTGGGATCTCTGGAACCCATGTAAAATTCCAGATGTGGGAGTACACATCTGTAATCCCAGCACTCCTAAGGCAAGATGGGAGGTGGAGTTGGGCGAATCATCCAGAAGCTCATGGGCTAGCCTGGAGTACATGGCAAAGCTGTAGTAATCATAATAGAAACGCTACCTCAAAACAAGGTGGATGGTAGGTGGGATCTCTCCATCTGTGCCCCAACATGTGGCGCACATTCTCTCTCTCTCTCTCTCTCTCTCTCTCTCTCTCTCTCTCTCTCTCTCTCTCTCTCTGTACCCAGGAGGATACCTACATAAATAGGGGGTAAGTCAATATTAATCTTTCTCACCTGGCCATTTTGTTTTACATCCTCAAGTCTTAGCATAGATTTCCAGTAACCACCAAGGTAATTGGGTAAGCATACTAGTTAACACAACAGCAGGCAGTGCANAAAAAAAAAAAAAAAAAAAAAAGAGCTTAACGAGCACCTATGGCTGATGACGACTATATTGACCTGCCAAGGCAGAGAACATTTTTACTATCATGAAAGTTCTGATGGGTAGCAACGCTCTATAAATTCCATTATTTAACTCAGTTTCTGCAATACTGTGGATCGCCTGTGTGGAAGTAAATTGGAGATGCTATTTAAATGTAGGTACTGAGCCCTAGGAATATGAACCAGGGCACTTTCAGGCCCAACAAAGGTGACTGCAAACCCTGCATTATTTCTAGTTTAGTTCTTTTATGGAAATATTTTGGTATTTGAACTTTTCTTTCTTTTTATATATCTTTTGAGACAGGGTCTCCCTTTAGTCCTAGCTGTCCTGGAGCTCGCTCTGTAGACCAGGCTGGACTTGAACTCACAGAGATTCACCTGCCTCTGCCTCCCAAGTGCTAGGATTAAAGGTGTGCACCACCATTCCTGGCTTATATATACATTTTTAAATTAAAAACACAATTAAAAGGAATACCAAGACTCCAAATCATCCCAGACTCCAGGTGAAACCAAAGTCTTCTCATATTTTCCATTCCATTTCTATAGAGATATGATAAAACCTGGCAGAGCGGAAATCATCGCCAGTGCTTCTCTAGTACTTCCTGGGAGAGAAGTTCAAGTCCCCCAGCCTGCAGACTCTTGCTCCTCCATGTTCACGAGCCCTGTGCTCACGCTCATTTTCCTGCACTCTACCATGACAACCCTCAGCTCCCTTCGTAAATCTCACACCCCTGAGTACTACACATCACATCTCAGTGGCTGTGGCACCTCTCGAATTTTAGAGATAATGCTCAGCCGCAGTTCTCAGCCTTGCTCAGTCTGAATTTGTGAATGACATTAGTGGGAACACAGGGTACCTCCGACATCACCAAGGCCTTCGAGGGGTTCTGCCTCCAGCTGTACAAACAGCACAGGAAATGGATTTTGTCTTGGAGTTATTTTTTTCTTTTTGGTCTATTAAAATTATGCAAACCCGCGAAATGCAATTGCTTTGTGAAGTCTCTGAAATGTCTCGGCCCTTCATTTCCCGAATAAGGAGTGTGCGGTGTGTTTGATGCCAGAGGACTGTTAATCTCAAACTTGGAGGCCTAATAAAATAATCAAAAAAGTCCCCAGGAGTGTTTATAACTTCTATTATCTCCCGCTCCCCTTTCTGGGATTGGTTGAGGCCGGATGGGCTGCCTTCAAGTAGCACTTGAGTCTCGGCGTTTTCTACGGCAGAGCCAGCATCCTTTGTGGTTTGATCGCCTCGGAGGCTGATGCGCCAAGAATCTCAGGGCCGGAGGAGACAAAGCAGACCTGCCTCACAAAGGCAGGAGGGCCAAAGAAGGCAAAATTGAATCTCCAGCGCCCTGCTCCTGAGTAAACAGGCAAAGCGAATGGGCCTGCCATTTCTCCTCCCAGCCAATTATGGGGCTGTGGGTGAGAGAGGGAGCAACATCTCAGACAAAGTCTAAAACGCTTAATCCCTTCCATACATCTAAACCTCACATCCACCCGCGACTTCACCCCCAAAACCACCCAGGCGGCAGTGTGAAGGAATGGGCCCAGCAGCTGCAGACTCGCCTCCTTCAAATTTTCATCAACTAATGAAGGCTATGCAAATGAGCAGCTTATGGGATTACGGCTTGTTGGACAGCAGCTCACCCCTGGCCGTGGAGGGCTAATACAGGTGTTGGTAAACGGGTTATTAGGCCTGGCCTGGTTCAGGCCTATTCACACTGCCTTGCACTCTTAGCCCAGCCATTTGCCCTCTACTGGGGGCCTTGCAGAAGCCACGTTAGGCCTGTGGTAGGTCTGACATGAACCCTTGGCTGAAAGATGTGGAGTTAATAAATCCGCCCATCGGGTGTTTAGGCATACACAGCAACGCGACAGCCAGCTCTGGGCAGCCGCTTTCATCTGCCCCACAAGAAGGGCCTGAGAAACTGCCTTGGGCCAGAGACAGGCATTTGATTTAAGATTTCCCCCACTTACCGCTGCCCAGCAGCCGCCAGCAGACAGCACTGCCCGAGAGTTCCCCCACCAACACTGCTCCCCTTCATGGCCTAAGGCAATTGGCTTCCCAACATAGTGACTGTATTATCTACCAAGAGAATGTATAGCTAAAGGAGGTTTGTTTGTGGGGGTAGTGTGGGGAATCCTTCGGGGAGGGGTGAGGGGGGTCAGTGATAAACCACTAGCAGAACTTGCTGGAGGCTCTGGGTTCAGTCTCTAACACACACACACACACACACACACACACACACACAATGTAGGCAACAGATCCACTGGCCTCAGCAATTCTGAAATATCCAATGCTCAGAAAATCAGAGTTTTTTTTCCCCTTTTCTGGAGTGTGTGTGTGTGTGTGTGTGTGTGTGTGTGTGTGTGTAAGCCAGAGGGATTGTTCCTCAGCCTCCATCTATGTTCTTTTTTCCTTGAGACAGAGTCTCTCACCTGTACCTAGAATTCACTATTGGGTGGGGCTGGCTGGCCAGAGAGACCCGGGATCCACTTCTCTCTGCCTTTCCAGCACTTGGATTACGTGTCGGTCCTGGCGATCAAACTCGCACCTCAAGATTGCACTGCAAACACTTTACTGAGCTGTCACCCAGCCCGTTTCCTTAGAGCTCATTTAGCTATGAAACCAGGTATGAATTGGCACAGGCCTACTGAGAATCCTCTAGTCCATATCATTTGAATATTTTGTTGCAGAAATACGAATAAGTCTCATGTTGTGGCCCTGTGATACACACTCCTGAGAGTATGTAGTGCACGGTGCATGTTTGATGGAACCCTAAGCAGATCTGGCTCAAGGGTAGAGGAAAGGAGTGATGTATGGTACTGGAAAAGAAACGAACCCTGAGGTACCCTGGGCTTCCATAAGCAGAACTTCCCAGTGGCTAGGACACTGGTAATCAGTGCAACTTAGCCCCTGCCCAGCTTGAAAAGCAAATATAGCATCCAGAGATGTGAGTGGGACCACAGAGATGGCTCAGTGCATAAGAGCCCTTGCAGAAAGTATAAGGACTTGACCAGATCCCAGTGCATGGGAAGTAAGATGTGGGCTCCCTGGGGCAGGCTGGCTAGACTGGCTGAGTCAGGGAGCTGTGGGTTCAAGTGAGAGACCCTTGATCTATAAGGTGGAAATCAATCAAGAAAGATACCTGACATTGACCTCTGGCCTTCGAGGGTTTGTTTGTTTGTTTGTTTGTTTGTTTGAGACAGGGTCTCCCTGTAGCCCCAGCTGGCCTGGAACTCACTCTGTAGACCAGGCTGGGCTTGAACTCACAGAGATCCGCCTGCCTCTGCCTCCCCAGTGCTAGGATTAAAGGCGTGCCCACCACACTTCACGTTTATGCCCACACATGTGAACATGCATTAATATGTATATACATATGCCACACATGCATACACCCCAAATAAAGAATAAAATGAAATAAATAAATATTACATTAAATTTTAAAAGATTTTAGAAAGTAAACTGGGAATCTGAACCAACAGTAATAGCTAATTTGTGTCAGCTTGCAAACTGTTTGCCACAGGCAAAAAGCCTCTGGAGCAGGCACTGTCTGGATTTCCATTCACGCTCAGAGAAACTGAAAGCCACAAAAGTTACTTACCCATATCCTGCAAGCATTTGAGAGATAGCCTGTTCAGACCTACATGTAATGTTACAGCTCACTCCATCAGATGCACATAAAGGTAGGAGAGAACCTACTCCTCGAAGTTGTCCTTTCACTTCTGTGCCCTACCCCCACTAATAATAAATTTAAAAATAAATTACTTGACGTATATAAAGTGTGTGTAGCGCAGGTGTGGTGGCGCATGACTTTAATCCGAGCACTTGGGAGGCAGAGGCAAGCAGATCTTTGTGAGTTTAAGGCCAGCCTGGTCTACAGAGTGAGTTCCAGGACAGCTGGGGCTACAGGAAGACCCTGTCTCAGGAAAAGACCCAAAAAAAAAAAAAGTGTGTGTGTGTGTGTGTGGTCAAAATAGTTTCACTCTGTAGCCCAGGCTGGCCTGGAACTAACTACATATCCCAGGCATGCTAACCGCAAACTCATAGTAATCCGTATGTCTCAGCCTTCTGAGAATCCGGCAACTGTAGTTTGAGCCCCCAGGTTTGGCTTAATTCAGCTGAGTCTTGACCATGGGGCTCATGTGTTTTCAGTATTCCATGTGACATCACTGACATGAGTTGTAAGAGCTCATATTCTCATTGTGGCAGTATGAGAGGTGGGGGGGGGTCCCTCTAAGAGGTGGGGCTGACCCGGAGGTCTTTAGGGCATCAAGGATCCTGGAAAAGAACTCTGTCCCTTGACTTGTTCCAACAACCTGAGCAATTGAAACCAATTAATTTGTACAATTAATGTATATTGATAATGATAATAAAAAGAAAAAAGACAAATTTATATTAGCAACAGAAAGGGGGAGACAGCTAGAGATAGAAGAAAAATACACAGGAGATCCTTAGCTTGAGCAGAAAGGAAAGATGTGGGGAGCTGGCGAACTAGCTCGGCAGGTAAGGTGCTTGGGCCTGACAACCTGTGTTCCGTTCCAGAACCCATGCGGTGGAAGGAGAGAACAGACTCCCTCATGTTGTCCTCTGACCTCCACACCTGCAACCGTCTGCACATCCACCCACCTGCACATCCACCCATCCACCTACCTGCACATCCACCCATCCACCCACCTGCACATCCACCCATCCACCCACCTGCACATCCACCCATCCACCCACCTGCACATCCACCCATCCACCCACCTGCACATCCACCCATCCACCCACCTGCACATCCACCACCCACACATCCACCCACCTGCAGCACATCCACACAAAATAAATACATAAATGTAAAAAAAAAAAATGATGGAGGGTTTGTGTGACAACAAATCAGAGAATTGGAGATTTCTCTAATTTCAGGTTCCTCTCACTTTCTTTCAGTGGAGGACAGAACACCCCTGTGTGCCAGGACCTAAGTTTCCTTTCCTCTCCACAGCTCCTGTCTCTTCCCTCCATTCCTCCTTTCTTCTCTCCCTTTCCACAATGTTTCACTATTCAGGTCAGGCTAACCTTGAACTTGTGAATCTCCTGCCTGCACTTTGCAAGTGTGAGTACTATCTAGGTGTGTCCCCACACCTAGCTGATCTTATTTTCTATAAAATACCTCTTCCCAAAAATAGTGAACTGACACATCTATTTTCATGAGGATTTTCTCCTATCCTCCCTGGGACAGTCTTAAATTAGAATTTAAAAATTATAACTCTGATAGCACACCTTTAATGCCAGCAGAGGCAGGTAGATCCCTGTGAGACTGAAGCCAACCTGGTCTTCATATTGAGTTTCAGACCTCTTGGACTAGAGGGAGTCTGTCTCAGAAAACAAACAGGGGCTGGGCATGGTGGTGCACGCTTTTAATCCCAGCACTCGGGAGGCAGAGGCAGGCAGATCTCCGAAAGTTCAAGGTCAGCCTGGTTTACATAACAAGTTCCAGGCCAGCTGAGGTTAAAGGGAAACCCTGTCTCAAAATGACAAAAAATAATATTAATAATAAATAAAATAAAATAAAAAATTACAACTTCAGGGTTGGGGAGACTGCTCAGCAAAAGACCACTTAACTGCTCTTGCAAAGGACCCAGTTTCAGTTCCCAGCACCCACGTGGCAGGTCGCAGCTGTCCTTAACTCCAGCTCCAGGAGATCTGATACCCTCTTCCGGTCTCTGCAGGCATCACACACATGTGGTGCACTTGCCTACCTGGAGGCAAAACACTCATATGCTTAAAATAAGAATAATAAAATATTTTCAAAGGCTTTAAATAAACAAAATCATAGCTAATCCCTTCTTGCACACACATAATTTATCATTACTGCTGTTGCTACTGTTCTTGTAAGTGTACCCATGTCATGCAATGCCCATGGAGGTCAGGAGAGGGTGTGGGATCCCCTGGAGCATGCCTATGTAGAGAGGTCAGAGGACAGCTCTGTGGAGTCGGTTCTCTGCTTACCCCTTTTCGTGGGTTCTGTGGGCTGGACTCAGGTCACCAGGCTTGTGCTGCAATCACTTCTCCCCACTGAGCTACCGCCCAGGGCTCCATGTGTACCTGTTTCATTCTTTGCCCGTAGTCTCTGTCATGACCTATAAGCATGTGTAATGACAGCGCTCAAGTCATTCTCAGTTCTGCCCTTAGTTTTTTGATAGAACAGAATGAGATTTGGACACAGCTAAGCTCCTGTCCATTGCCAGCACTGCAGCCATATTTACCTTATTCATTTAAAATTACTTTTGAAATATTTATTTGTATTACGTGCATGTTTGTGTATGGGACAGCCAAGCAGGAAGGTGCCCTCAGAGGCTAGAAGAGGAGGTCAGATCACCTCGAGCTGGAGTTGCAGGTAGATGTGAGCTTCCTGATGTGGGTGCTGAGAACTGAGCCTGCATCCTCTCCAAGAGTGCCCATAACTCCAGTTCCTGGGGATCTAATGCCTTCTTCTGGCCTCTATGGGCACTGGACTCATCTGCATTTGCATATATATATATATATATATATATATATTATAATAGGAAACTAGGGGCTGGAGAGATTGCTCAGCAGTTAAGAGCACTGGCTTCTCTTGCAGAGAACCTAGGTTCAATTCTCAGCATGCACATGGTGGCTAACAACCATCTGTAACTCCGGCTCCAGGGGATCTGATGCACTCTTCTGACCTCCAAGGGCACTCCGACATGGGTGCACCTATCTACTTGCAGGCAATATATTCATACACGTTACATAAAAATAACAAACATTTTAAAGTAAAATAAAAATAAATCTTAAAAATCCTTTTGGCACCTTCCACCAGGTCTGTGGTCGAATTGCTACAGAGTTCCATCTTTGAATTAAAACACCGCTGACATCGAGTGCTTAAGAGCTTTGTAATTTGGAGGAGGAAGGTTCTTCTCACCTTTGGGTTTATGGGGGAAATGGCCCGTTACATTTTCTTCCTCAAACTCTGAAATTGTCTCCCTCTTCCGCAAATTGAGGTTTCACCGTGAACTCATTTTGATGAAAAGTTAAAAAAAATCTTAGAATACCATCTATACGTCCTGCTCATTCTAGTTGGTCTGCGGAAGAGGAATTTCAAGTTAAAAATCATTGAACAAGGAGTCTTACGATCGGATATTGCTTCTTGGATTATAAAACAAGTTTTAACATTTTGCATCTGTAATTGTCTCAAAACGGGGGGGGGGGGTTTAACCTTTTGGTTCCCTTGGAGAAGAGAGAACCCAAATGGATTTCTCAAATTCTTTCACACAAAAGTCTTTCTTGTCCCTAAACACTTGCGGTTGAAAGTAAAGAACTCCATTGACTAAGTCCTTCAGCAAATGTTCTAAATACCCAATTGGGCTGACACCTTGTCCTGGGATTGGCCTGTTAACCTTTCACCCTTTCCCCAGCCTTCCCTGGGGGTGTCGGGGGTGGGTGATCAGCTTAGACGCCTCTCTGGGAAGGCTAGCACTGTGGGTGCTTAAAGTCTGTTTAACCTGCGGATTTGGGGAGTCAGCTTTGGTCTGGCATTGTTCCCCACAGTTCCTCTCAATTAGCTGGCCAGGGCTTTGAAGACACTGTTTATAATGGTGCTGGGGATAAATCTCGGTGCCCGCACCTGCTAGCCAGGCACTCTACCCCTCCACTACCTCTCCAGCCCATGTGTGGGAATCTAATGCCTCGTAGAGCACTCCCGTATTACAATGGAGAGAGGAAATACATTTTGTAAGATGGTATCATCTTTGAATACCCTTAAAGAAACAGAGGGCCCAGATAGCAAGACTCAGGAAAGCTAGCCGGCATGGCGACGCCCTTTGAAGTCATAGACTCCTCCTGTTTGGTCTGTGTCTGTGGTGCAGGTGTCAGTGAGCGATGCCCCTTTCACAGACAAGGAAGCAGAAGCTGAAGAAAGTCCAGAACATCTCCACCATTAATTGCTGTTGGAGGTAAAACTGACTTACTGAAGGGAAATCATCGATTGATTGGTTGCTTGGCATCAGATTTCCAAGGATTTGCCAAGGAGATCCTTTGCTGTCTGTTGATGCCAATATATGAAATTCAGAAAGATGGTACAAGTGTTCCAGAAAAAATCCAGGATGTCTGCTTTTTAATTTGAATAATTAGCTTTTAGATGTAAATAATTTGGTATCTAATTATTTCTTTTTTATTAGTAGCAACAATCAACCAAGCAAGGCAAGCTTACCAGAAGTTTGCTGGTTATCTGTTACTGTAGACATGAAAAGGAAAGTCACAGGGCTGGAGAGGACAGCTCAGTGGTTAGGAGCACTGACTGCTCTTGCAGAGGACAGGGGTTTGAATCCTAGCATCCACATGCTGGGTAACAACTATCTATAACTCCAGGGGATCCCACACCCTCTCCTGACCTCCATGGGCATTGCATGACATGGTTGCACTTACATACATGCAGGCAATACACTCACAATCATAAAATAAAAATGATAAATAAAATATTTTTTTAAAGAAAGCCAAACAGAAAATTTGAAAATTTAATATATTTGAATATTTATTTGTTTATTTATTTATTTATTGGTCTTTTTGAGACAGGGTCTCCCTGTAGCCCCAGCTGTCCTGGAACTCACTTTGTAGACCAGGCTGGCCTTGTACTCATGGAAATCCACCTGCCTCTGCCTCCCGAGTGTTGGGATTAATGGCGTGTGCCACCATGCCAGGCCTTTTTTTTAAAAATAGTTATAATGTGAGATGTGACTCCATTGTTCAATAAAAATCTGTGACTTATGATATATAGCACCATCCATCAAAACATTTCCTAGCTCAGGTCTTATATAAAAAGTTCAGATTGATTACATATTTCAATTAAATATTGCTTTAGAATGAAAATATATTCATGTGTGGTGCCTCGCACCAGTAAGGCCAGGATTCAGGCAGAGGCTGAGTCAGAAGGAGGGCCTCAAGGCAGCCTGGGCTATGTAATGAGTTTCAGGACACGTGCATTGATATCCAGTGTGAGATGCTATCTCAGAAAAACTGATAACTAATCATTACTAGTTACAATTTTAAACTCAAAAATAAATTTGTTAAATTGAAAAATATTTGTAGAACCCAGTTAGTGAGAGACCTTCCCAACAAACAGGAACCTTTTCATACAGGCAAATGCAGTGTGACAACGTCAAAACCAGAGGCCTAGACACAGCAGCTCAGTGCCGCTGCTGCGCCCAGGGCCCTGCACACTTAAAAGCCAGTCGTGGAGCTGTTAGCACATGTGGGAACTTCCCATCAGATAAATCCTACGGTTCTGACACACTGGGAAATAAGCTGCCTCCTTGAGTGGGTGACACCACACCCAGCAATATCTCAATGTCAGCTTGTCTCGTAGAAAGAAAAATCACTACCGCTGACAGAGAGAAGAGGGGGAAGCTACCCTCCCTCAGAGGGAAGGGAGGGGAGCCGCTGTCCGTTCTTTAGCTCGAACTTTATAGAAAGGAGTTTGGCTACACATTTAAGATATGCCTTATTTAATATACTAAACTTGCATTTGTCCAAGCAAACTGTAACACGACCTTTAACTTTAAACAATTCCCTTTCTTATGATTTCTACTGCATGCCGGCCGCACACTCATGATTTCATTGTGGCCGTTCTGTTCCCGCACATGCCCTGTCATGTCCATTCCTGCCCCCAGCCTGCTCAGGGACCCCTCACCCCCATTCCCTCACTCTTCTGGCTGCCCTGTCCCTTCCAGATCTATTAGTATTGCTCAAGTTTACATATTGAGAGAAGGCGATGCATGTCCTTCTGCTTCTAGCCCATTTCATCTAATGTGGTAACCTCTAATTCCACCAGTTTCTTGCAAACACCATGGCCTCTTTCTTCTTTATTACTGAATAATACCCTGAAGTCTACACATACCACACTTTCTTTGCCCATTCATCTGTTGACAGATTCCCTGGTGGATTCTATAGCTCTACCATTGTGATAATTAATGGTGCAGTAGATATCTCTTTCTGTATTCTGACTTTGCTTGCTTGGAGTATACACCCCAGGAGTTAGAGCAAACTGCCTGTATGGTAGATTAGTTTTAGTTTTTTGAAGACTTTCCATCCATCCTGTCTTCCATAGCGGCTGCAGTAATTTACATTTCCACCAGCAATATTTTCTTCCCCACACCATGTACTTGTAAATATGTCTCCCTTTTTCCCTCTGTAATAGCCATTCTAATTCTTGTGAGATTGACTCTCAGTGAAGTTTTGGTATGCAGTTCCCTGGTGGCTGAAGCGGGTGAGCCATTGTTCACACATTTACTGACCATTTGTATTTCTTTTCAGAAGTGTCTGTTTGGACCACTTGCTTGTGTACTGGTTGGATGGCTTGTTTCTTTTTGTTGAATTATTGGAAGTCTTTACTCTGAGTATTGGGCGGATGGCAGGTGAGCTTTTCACCAGCTCTGCAGGCTGTGTCTGTCTACATTCTGCTGATTGCTTCTTCCGCTGTGCAGTATTTAATTTGATATATTAATTTGATATAATCCTGGGTGTCCAGTCTTGCCTTTATTTCCCGAGCTATTGTTGTCCTTTTAAGAACATTGTTGCCTGGGCAAATAACTTCAATTATTTCCCTCTATGCTTTCAAAGTTTCAAGTTTCAGAGTCAGGTCTTTGACCCATTTCAAGTTTCTTTTCCTTTTTTTAAGCAGTGTGAAAGATCGGGGTCTAGTTTCGATGGTTCACATGCGGACGGCTATCTGGTATTCCTGGAGCCTGTCTGTGCTGGATCACTTTAGTGTCAACTTGACACATCTGGGAGGAGGGAGCCTCAATTGGGGAACTGCTTCCATCGGACTGGCCTGTGGCTACGTCTGTGGGGTATTTTCTTGATTGCTGAGTGAGATGGGAGGGCCCAGTCCATTGTGGGTGGTGTCACCCCTGGGCAGGTTAATGTATATTGTATAAGAAAGCAGGCTGAGAGATGCCCTAGGGGTTAAGAGCACTGACCGCTCTTACAGAGGACCCGGGTTCGATCCCCAGCACCCACATGGCGGCTGAGAACCGTCTGAAACTCCAATTCCAGGAGAACTCCAGTTCCAGGGGAATCCGACACCCTCTTCTGACCTCCGCGGCATTGCATGACATGGGTGCACAAACTTGCATGCAGACAGTACACTCATACACATACAGAAATAAATAAAAATTGAAAAAAAAAAAAAAAAGCAGGCTGAGCACGGACCAGGGAGCAAACTAATAAGCAGCATTCTTTCATGGCTTGTGCTTCAGCTCCTGCCTCCAGGTTCCTGCCCTGAGTTCCTACCTTAGGCTCTGTCAGTGATAGACTGTAAACTGAGAGATGTGAGCTAAATAAACCCTTTCCTCCGCAAGTTGGTATTGGTCAGAGTGTTTTGTCACAGTAGTTGAAGAGAAAGTAGAACACTGTCTTTTCTGTCATGAGTATTTTTGGTTCCTTGTTGAGATTAGCTCTCTTTAGTTGGTGGGTTTGCTTCTGGGCCCCCTGTCCTGTTGCACTGTCTGCATGATGTCCAATGCCAGGCCCTGCTGGCTCTGCAGGTGGGGTACAGCCCAAGTCACGCATGGTCGTGCCTTCACATGCTCTGTCTGCTCAGCGTCACTTTAGCTATTTAGGTTCTTTTATGTTTTCATGTGAATGTTTGCAATTTTTCCTAGCTCTGTAAAGACTGTCATTGGCATTTTGAGGGGGATTGGATTGAACCTGTCTATTGATTTCAGTAATCAGACATTTAAAATCTACTAGCCTCCGTCATCCATGAACATTGGGGGTCTTTTCATATCTGGGTGCCTTTTCTTCCATGTTTTGCAACTTTCTGTTGTGGAGGTGTTTTCCTGCTTTTGCTAGGTTTATCCCTGGGTAATTTTTGTCCTACAGCTATTGTGAATGGAAATGTTTTCTTGATTTCTTTCTCAGTCAGTTCATTACTGTCACATAGAGGAGCTGCTGGATTTTAATAGTTTTTCATGTGTATGAGTGTTTTGACTGCATGTATGTCCATGTACCACATGTATGCCCAGTACCCACAGAAGCCAGAGGGCATTGTATCCCCTGGAACTGGAGTTATAAAGGGTTGTGAATTGCCATGTGAGTGCTGGGAACCAAAGTTCCCAGTCTTCTCAAGAGCAGCAGTGTTCTCTACTCCAGAGCCATCTCTCCAGCCCTAAAGCTACTGATTCTGATTCCTGCTACTTTTTTTACTGAATTTTGTATAGGTTCTAAGAGAATTTTGATGGAGTCTTTAGGGCCTTCTAGGTACAGAAATCCAGTATCTGCAAACACAGGGACTCTGCTTGGTCCTTTCCCATTTTGTGTCTTTCAGTTTCATCATTGTTCTGCTTAAAATGATGGGCTGGAGAGATGGCCTAGTGGTTAAGAGCGCTGACCACTCTTACAGAGGACCTGGGTTCGATCCCCAGCACCCACATGGCGGCAGAGAACCGTCTGAAACTCCAGTTCCAGGAGAACTCCAGTTCCAGGGGAATCTGATGCCCTCTTCTGACCTCCGTGGCATTGCACGACACGGGTGCACAAACCTGCATGCAGACAGTACATTCCTACACATACAGAAATAAATAAATAAAAAATAATAATAAATTTAAAAAAAAGTAAAATGCCAGGTACTATTACTGAATAATAGTCCAGTTCCTGACTTCAAAGTCATGTTTTAGCGTTTCCCATTATGTATGATGTTGCCTGCCTGTTTTTTAATGTGTAGCTTTTACTATGCTGAGGTTTGATCCTTCTGTACCTTCTGTGTTCAGGGTTATTACAACAGGAAGTTGAATTTCTCCTCAAAGATCTTTTCTTTCTGAGTGTGTTGAGATTTTTGTCCCTGTGTTTTTGTCCTTGATTCTATTTGCATGCAGTATTGCACATACTACTTGTGTGTTGATATGTCCTTGCATGCACAGAATTAAACCAACTAGATCATTGTGAAAGATCTTTATAATGTGTTGTTGAATTTGATTGGCAAGTACTGGGGAAACTTTTTGTCTATCTATGCTCATCAGGGAAACTGGCCCATAGTTTCCTTCCTGTTTCTGTATCCTAATCTGGTTGGTATCGGGTTTCACAGAATGAGTTTGGCAGCAGCACTCTGTCAATTTTGTTAACTTTGTTCAAAGAACCTACTCTTCATTTCATTAATACGTTATATCAAGTTTATGTGGTTTTTTTCCCCTTTCTTATTTCTGCTCTGATTCTGATTCTTTCCTTATAATTTTGGGTTTCATTTGGGTTTTTTTTATTTAAGGCTTTAGTGGCATCATTAGGTTAAAAATATTCTGTTTGGCTGGTTGGGTATTTTTATGTTTTTATTTATGTGTATGAATGTATTATCTGCATATAGATTTGTGCTCCCATGTCATGCAATGCCACGGAGGTCAGAAGAGGGTGTCAGATTCCCCTGGAGCTGGAGTTCTCCTGGAATTGGAGTTGCAGATGGTTCTCAGCCACCATGTGGGTGCTGGGGATCAAACCCGGGTCCTCTGCAAGAGCAGTCGGCACTCTTAACAGCTAGGCTATCTCTCCAGCCCCAAGGTTGGGGTTTTTTTTTGCACTTTTTTATTTATTTATTATATTTTAAGGGATTTACAATATAAGTGCAAAGTTGTTTTCAGATCGGTGCTAGCATCCACAGATGAGGGATACCATTCGTCGTTTGTTTTTCTGGGACTGTGTTACTTCACTCAGCATGATATCTTCTAGCTCCAGCCATTTTCCTGCAAAGTTCGTGATGTCATCTTTCTTTACCACTGCATAGAACTCCATTGTGTAGATGTACTACATTTTCTCTATCCACTCGTCAGTTGAGGGGCATTTGGGTTGGTTCCAGCTCCTCCTTGCTGTTGTGAAGAGAGCTGCAATAAACATGGCTGTGCATGTATCTCTGAGGTAAGATGAGTGACTGGTTGGTTTTTTAAGACAGTCTTCTGCTGTACCTCAGACTAGCCTAGTATTCACTAGGCTGGCTTTAAACTCTTAGCAATCCTCCTGCCTCAGCCTCCTCAATCCTAGGATTATGGGTGTGAGCAGTCACCCCCAAATCTCTGTTTTTTAATGTAGACACTCATAGCTATAAGCTTCTACCATATATATGAACATTTTCTTACTGCTTGGTCCTCAATGGCTGGAGAGATGGCTCAGTGGTTAAGAGCACTGGATGCTCTTGAAGAGGACTGTTGTTCAGTTCCCAGCACTTACATGGCAGCTAACAACTGTCTGTAACTCCAGTTCCAGGAGATCTGACATCCTCTTCTGATCTTAATGGGCATTGGACAACACATGTGTACTTACATATATGCAGGAAATCCACTCATACACATGAAATAAAAATAATAATTTTTTAAAAAGGTTGATCCTTTGGACACTGGGAGTAGAAAACCAACTCCAGCAACAATACAAAACTTACACCAAAATACAATAGAAACCAATTAACAACAGAAACTACTACACCAATAACAAAAGAAAAGGGCAAGTAGGATAAAAAGTAAAGTAAAAATTAATAAAAGTAGAAGTAGTCATAATCCATCCACCCCCAAGGGCCTTTAGAAAACACAGATTAGAGTCACAGGCTTAAAAAAAAAAAAAAAAAAAAAGACGAGTAATAGTAAAGGAGCTGAAGGGGTAGTAGATGGGTGAAGGGGAGGTAGGAATAGGACCAAAATACACTGCAATGGATTTATTTTCTAAAAAATATCTATGTGTTCAGAAGGCATCACCCTCAAACCAAGTTCCCACCCCAGATTTAAAGCTGGGAGGAACAGAACTCTTTCAGGGGCTCTGTTGCCCATCTCTGCCTATATATAAGTGCATCATGAGCCTGCAGTGCCCATGGAGGTCAGAAGAGGACATCAGACCACTTGCAACTAGGACTTACAGATGTTTGCTACCTGTTATATAGGTGCTGGGAACCAAACCCAGGTCATCTGCAAGAGCAGCCAGTGCTCTTAACCACTCACTGTGCCATCTCTCTTCTCCCCATCAATTCTTTCTGGAGTCTCAGAGCCCTTCCTTTCTTCCTCCTTTGTGTTCCTGACTCTCCTCACTCAGAAGAGTCACAGAAAAGATGCTTCTATTCTGCCACCTCATCCTGCAAGTCTCCCTTACTGGGGTCTTGAACCTCACCTGTGCAAGGAGGTGGGATGCCTTTGAAAGAGTTTACATATTGGGTATTGACACATATGTGAATCTGCAGCCCCAGGGTGTGGGGGATGGAGACAGGAGGATGGCTGGCACAGGTACAAACACATATGCACACACTACACATATGTACCGCCCCTTCCCTGTCTCTCTCTGCCTCTCTCTCTCTCTCTCTCTCTCTCTCTCTCTCTCTCTCTCTGACACATGCACACCGGGAGTTTAGAAAAGCTCTACATAATGCAATACAGTTTCAGCATTGAGAGTCCACTTTTAAGATCTATCTTTCCAACTTAAGCTAATTAACGCACACTGTCTGAGTCAAAGCATTTTAACAAACATTAACTACATTGGAACAGTTCAGAAGAACTTTGCACGAAAGCAGTTCATGTTGATTGGGCAGAGGTATAATGACAGGGAGAAATAGAGTACTAACTTATCCTTTAGGGTTTTACATTTATACATTATTTCAATACTCATACTATTTAATACCTCAACAATTATAGAAACATCCCTGTAGAGAAATGCTAAATGTTTAAGGAAATAGAGTTGTTTAATCTGATTTAAATACTGTAACACACTCATATGAATAAAAAATAAAAAAATAAATCTCTGAAAAGGAATAGATATTTAACTATTCATTCTAAGTTCCAATTCTGTAATTTGTAAAGTGAGATTTAAATTTCTACTTCACAGGTAATGCGAAGGACTGTGACATGAGATGGAGGGATGTCTTTCCAGCCATACTGAAAGTGGGCGTGGAGTGTCCCGCTCAGGCTTGTGTCTGTGTGGCCAGGTCCTGGGTGCCACACTCAGAAGGAAGAACCACAGAACCATGAAACAGGAGTGTCTGAAGGGCCCAGCAGCCCGCGCCATCCTCCCCACTGGGTAGTTGGCAAACAGGCCCCTGCTCCCACCGCTCGGCAAGTTGGTTTAGCTGAGCTATCAAATAGAAATATCACTTCAGCTTAGTCTTACTAGTTTACTTAAAAATAAATTTTAAGTTAGCATACAGCGCACTGGCCCTGTGGCATTTATGTCTCACTCTCTGGTGTCTCTGAAAGGAATGAGTTTCCAGCACAATTTTGCGTTGATGCAGCAGAAGTGCTCTCCATCCTAAGCATGGCACAAAGGCTTCTTTGAGTAATTTATTCATGTGTTGAGTACTGAATTAATTATTACAGTGACAAATGCGAATGTCCCTAGAAAGTGTGTGACCTGTGGGTCTGTTCATAAATGAGTCTCACAGCACAGACTAATGCAGATCTTGTGAGGCCCCAGTGCAAAAAAAATACTAACAGCAGCAACAAGCCTCCACAACAATCCCTGAATTCTGACAAGAGGAAGAAAAGCCGTGAACTTCAAGGCCTGCCTTTCCTCGGATTCTGTGATGGAGAATTGTTTAGGAAGGGAGTCTGGTGTCATGTTTTGAGTGTGGCGTCAATAATGATCCCTTCCATTTGTGAGCCTTCCTTGTTCAAAGCTCCGTCACATAACACTCTCACTTTGATCCTCCCAGAAGGCCTGTTGATGGAGGCATGCAATCTCCTCAGAAAGTCCACTGGCAGGCTTCAATGCTCTCTTCCTTTGTTTCAAGCGTATTCCAGCTGGTGGAGCAGTAACCCTCAAGTGCAGGGAGTCAGAGCAGTTCAGAAAGAGCCTCTTTCATAAAGGAGCTCTGTGTATGTGATAACGAGAATATGTTCCAGCAGACGTGAATCCCAGTATCTCCCGGGTCTAGGAAGCTCACAGTTATTTGGTTTACTGCTATAAGTCTTCTCATCAAATACACACCTTACTACAAGGTAGGACTTTGCAGTTCCCACTTGGGGCAATTTTTGCCTTTGCCTCAGGATAGCTGTAGTAGTTGAATCACTTCTTCAGTAGCTGGGATCATCAGCTATGGGGACAGTACAGAATCACAGCAGCAGCCTGGACAACTGAGTGGACCTCTGAATTTAAATCCAACATTCAGTACTTGCTACCTGCGCTGGTGGCTGTCCCATGCTGACCGTGTGTGGGTGGCCGTGCCGTGCTATGTGCGGGTGGCTGTGCCGTGCTGACTGTATGTGGGTGGCTGTGCCGTGCTGACCGTGTGCGGGTGGCTGTGCCGTGCTGACTGTATGTGGGTGGCTGTGCCGTACCAACCGTGTGCAGGTGGCTGTGCCGTGCCGACCGTGTGCGGGTGGCTGGGCCATGCTGACACTCCTATTTTGTTCTCAGTTGCTGTGATAAAACACTGGATAAAACCAACTCGGGGAGGAAAGGGTTTATTTCAGCTTAAAGTCACAGTCATCATCCAGCATGGAGGGAGGCCAGGGCTGGAGCTCAAACAGAAACTGGAGGCAGGAACTGAAGTACAGATGACACAGTCGGATGCCTGTGGCTGGCTCTCCCCTGCCTGTGCTCGGCCCATTTTCCTGTACCACCTGAGACCACCTGCCAAGAGATGGCAGCACCCACAGTGGGGCTTTCACACCAATCAGCAATGAAGAAAATGCCCTGCAGACATGCTCACGAGCCCATCTGAAGGTGGCAGTTCCTCAATTGACTATAAACTGTGTCAAGTTACCAGCTGTGCTGGATAGCTTTAGTGTCAACTTGACACACCTGGGTTGAGGGAGCCTCAATTGGGGAATTGGCTCCATTGGATTGGCCTGTGGCCACGTCTGTGGAGTATTGTCTTGATTGTTGAGCAACGTGGGAGGGCCCAGCCCACAATGAGTGGTGCCACCCTGGGCAGGTTGTTGTGTATGGTATAAGAAAGCAGGCTGGGCATGGGCCAGAGGAGCAAGCCAGTAAGCAACATTCCTCCATGGCCTGTGCCTCAGCTCCTGCCTCTAGGTTCCTGCCCTGAGTTCCTGCCTTGGAGCTGAATAAACCCTTTACTCCCCAAGTTGGTAGTGGTCAGAGTGTTTTGTCACAGCAATGGAAGAGAAAACCACAACAGCAGCTAAAACTCACCAGGAGACTGGGTGAGAAGCATAACCTCTTTAGTATACTCATGATATCTACTCACAGCACTATTGGGAAATTTGAATCAGTTAGTGTGTACAAAGTGCTTAGAATAGCATTGGATGCAAAGCAAGTGGTGTAGGGTTATAGTCATCATCAGCATCACTTTTAATCTAAACCCCCAAACTCCTTGAACTAGGCAACAGAACATTATTATTTGCCTTAATGATGGACAAGAACTCATGGTTCATGATCAAACTTTTTCCACATTATAAGTTGATGTGTGCCTTAGAACAGTGGTTTTTGGAAGTTCCACACAGTGATTAAGAGTCCTGGCTCTAGAGGCTGGAGAGATGCCTCAGAGATTAGGAGAACTTACTACTTTTTCAGAAGACCTGTGTCTGGTTCCCAGCATCCACATGGCAGCTCACAACTGCCTAATGCCAACTCCAGGGGATCCGACACACTCTTCTGGGCTCCATGGGCATCAGGCACATACATACATACATTAGGCAAAACATTTGTACACATAAAATAAAAGTAAATAAATCTACAAAAATGGCCCCTGGCTTTAGAGCCAGGCTATGTGTTCAGAATCTGTACTCCTTGCAATCTCAGTGAGCTTCGGCAAGTTACTTTATTTGGGAGGGTTGTTGCGGTAACAATGCCTACCTCGTGGGGTTGCTCAGAGGTTCCCATGAGAATAAGCAAAACACTTACAAAGAGTCCCAGGTAGCTGTGGAATTATTATCAGGCAGCAGTAGGGTGACAAGGAAGGACAGCAGTATGGAAACTAAATGTTGAAGGAAGCAAAAGAGTAAGTACCAAAACAATCTCAACACCCCCAAAGCATCCAATAGAATGAATCAGAAAAGATGGCTGGGAGAACAGTAAGCACCATAGGTGCCTGATGCTAATCGCTAGGGAAAAAGAATTTTAAAACTTTCCCTTTGAATGAAGTCACCTAAAAACAAAAATCCTTCAGCAGGTGCAAAGTAGTTTAAAAATTGGTGGAGAGAGAGAGAGAGAGAGAGGGAGAAGAATGGAGACCAATTACAATTTTTGTAATTTGTGCAAACTCATTAGGCCGAATGCACTCCCCAAAGCTAGTGGAAATTGTGCCCTGGGTGGTTCGTTTGCATCACACCCAGACAGTGTCCTGTCCCTCTTCTGAGCCTCTGGGCCCACAGCAATCTCCCTTTCCCACTGTGACGGTGCATCCCTGTGTGTCACTAGCTGTGGCTCCTTTGAAAAGTCCTTTTCCGCTATTTTGCACATAGACAGAATGGATTACTGGAAAATGACACAGTATCCGTCTTCTGATGGAAGTAGCCAAGTCCCAGAATATTCTATTCCTTAAAAATGCCCAAAGCCTGTAAGCATAGCCAAATACACATGGCAGGAGGGGTCATAGGTCCTAGAGAAAACCCTAAGTCTGTCCCATCCCGAGACAAACATAATTTCTTACTGTTTGCTAAATTTGGATCCCTATATTTACAGACAATATGTCAGTAAGAAGTGTCTTTTACAACAGATGGAGACTATTACAGAGTTCCACAACTGGTCAAAGGCAGGGAAGAAATGCCCATCCACAATGGAACCTCTACACCTAAGGGTCACAGAATATAGTGGAGCAAGGGATAGAGAGAATACGAATGCATCTCTCAACTCTCATCAGTAGAGCTTCCCCGGGGAACAGAGGCCAATGAACCGAAAGGCCACAACTGGGTGAAATGTAGAGAATAAGGAACTGCAGAATCTGGGTCCCTGGACAGGACTCCTATATTAAACATCACCCACCCAGGGCTCAGGGATCATCTCTGAGGATGCAGCAGAAAGGTTATCAGAGCCAGGGAAGGAGGTGCATGACTATAAGGAGACAGTCTCACAGACTCCTGGGACCTTGCTCACATGAACTTCCAGCAATGGTGACAACATGCACAAGACCTATGCAAGCTCTGGGAGAGGGACTGCTGATGTTCTTTAAGGGAGTGACGCTAGACAGGCTGACCAGGCTCCGGTGGATGAATTCACACCTAGGGGCATCTAGGTACACAAACTTGACTCAATAGGCCTTAACACGTATGATAGAATGCATGAACTCCTGTGGGCTGGCTATGACGCGGTACAGATAGGCAAGGGGGTAAATGTGATGAAGAATTATTGTATGAAATCCACAATTTAATAAAAATGTATTTTTTAAAATACCCAAAGCCTAGGCAGCTGCACACAACTCGCTTTTCAAATAAGAGTCTTGGGACAGTCACTTCCCTGAGGAATTGTTTTTTAAGCTGCAGAGTGACAGGCATCAAACAGTGGCCACCCTCTGCCTCCCAGGAGTCTAGGGAGAAATTTCATGTCTCACAGCTGAACCGAACTTCACAATGCACCAGGAAAGAATCGTGAAGCGCTCTGAGCTGGTGATGGTCTTCAGATCCGAATGCTAATGATCACCTTTAATGAAGCCTGACAGTGCAATCTGTTTCTCATTGTCGACTAAGTGCGGGCTCCCAAGCACACCCTGGCTTTCAGGGCCAGGACAGACCGGGATAAATGGCCCTGCTGGTGAGCAGCCCTGGGCACAGCTGATCTTTCAGCCAGGATTAAATTAATTAAAGCGATTCTCTCGGCCAAAGAATTAGTCTTTTTATCTGTCATTATTGTATTGTTTATTAATCTCCAATGGAGGCTAATTGGGATCTGGGCTTTGGGGGATGAGGGATCTTAAGAGTGATAGGGGTGAAATTGCCCTCATTTGCAATGGGAAGAGGAGGAAGGATGTCTTAGTTGTAGATGTGAAATGAGCTTGTTAACTTAAGGCCTTCGTCAAAAGGCTACAACAGCCTGTGGCAAGGGCAGGAAAGCGAGAGGAACCTATAAAGAGTAGTTTAGCTGTGTGGACTCCGTCTCAGATTATTAACCAGTGGGCCAACCACAAAGAAACCTATTGTACTTAGAGCATTAGGCCGGGGAATTAGAGGGACCCATTTGTATGGCCTCCCAAATAGGGTGCATGGTGGTCAGCAGTGTGCCCAAGTCTAACGCCAGGAGGGAGCTGGAGAAACCTAACTGAAACTCGCCCTTATGCAGACAGCTAAGACACTGTAATCAGTACTGTATTAGTTGCTTTTCTTGTTGCTGTGATAAATACCTGGGGAACACAACTTAATGGGAGAAGGGGTTCGCTGTGGTTGGGAGTGCATGGGGCCAGAGGGGGAGATCCACAGGCAGGAAGCAGAGAGAGCTGGGTGCTGGAGCTCCATTTACTTCCTCTCTCCTGCAGTCTAGAACCCTGGCCCACAGACGGTGCTGCACAGGTTCAGGTACGGTCTTCCCACCTCAACTAACCAAACCTAGAAACTTCCTCACGGATGTGCCCAGAGGTTTATCTCCTAAGTAATTTTATATCCCGTCAAGTTAACAGTCTGTCTGAGCCACACCAGGTGGTAAGGAAGTTTAACAAAGCAGCAGTGTTGCAAGGGTAAGAAAGGAAGTTGGGGGCAGATGGAACCTCAAGGTATCAGAATCCAGAAGGAATTGCCTCTCATTTTCTTTTTTTTCTTTTTATTTATTTTTCTTTTTTCATTTTTTTTGGTCTTTTCGATACAGGGTCTCCATGTAGCCCCAGCTGGCCTGGAACTCACAAAGATCTGCCTGCTTCTGCCTCCCAAGTGCTAGGGCTTCCAGCTTTTTCCTCAGGGATGGTGGTGAAGTTGAAACAATTATCTGTGGAGAGAGTCCCGGGTTTGGGTGGCTATGTATGCCTTTTAGAAGTCTGCCAGTGACCACTGTGGGCCAGCGCCAACAGTCAGAACTCTTGGTTCATGATTCTTTATTATTTTTAATGTTTATTAGTATACTGCTTGCATGTATGTAAGTACACCCATGTTGTGCAATGCCCACAGAGTCAGAAGAAAGCATCAGATCCCCTGGACCTGGAGTTGCTGGAATTGTGAGCTGCCATGTAGGTGCTGGAAACCAAACCCTGGTCTTCTGCAAGAGCAGCCAGTGCTCTTAGATGCTGAGCCATCTGTCCAGCCCTGGCTCATGATTCTTGAATGAAGCCTCCATGTCTGTGATCTGTCTCTCCACAACAATCCTGGCACAGCAAATCTTCCCTCTCTGATGACTAGGTACCACCTTGGCCTCAATTGAGCACGATGAAGCCTGGATAGGGAGGGCAGATGTTTCTTGCCTCTGAGCAGCAGGTGGCTGGCTGCCATGCACTCAAGTAGGGAGCACAGGACAGTAGCAGGCATTTGGGAGATGAGTGTGAATCAGCCTTCTGCAACCACACTATAATCAGATCCTGACGTCTTCCTTGGCTCTGTGTTCTGTCCCCTTCACTTGGATTTGTCTATAGCCTGGGGTAAGGACTCCCAGCTCAGCAAGCTACAGCCATCTGGAAGCCTGGCTCACAGCAGAAAGGGCACCTTAGCAAGTTTCCTTAGAAGCTGGAGCTCACGTGCTATGTGTGGGAGGCTCCCAAAGGCTCACTGGGCCATAGCTACCTCCACCACACCTGTGGCGGGGAGCAGGCTTGCTGCAGGGTAGGTAGAGCCATGAGTGTGTGGCTTCAGCAGGGAATTCAGGTTCCTCCTGACACTGATGCAAGGGGGAGGCCTGCCGTGTCCATGCTGCCTGTGTGGTGTGTTTATGTGTGTACATGTGCAAATATGCGTGAGAGTATGTGTGTATGTGTGTTGTATGTGTGAATGTGTGTATGGGGGTGATATGTTCATGTGTATGTTTGTGTTTGCCTGTGGTGTATATTGTATATGTACATGTGTACATACGTATGTGTTTATGTGTGTGGTATTGTTGAGTTAGAAATGCTACTCTACCAAAGAATCTCTCGAGAGGCCAAAAACTGTGGAGGAAAAGCTTTAATAAAAGAACATTACATCAAGGAAAAAGTACAGAACACAACATAGAGACAGGTCGACACGTCAGGCCGAGCACACTCCCATGGGACTGGAGGGCAGCGGCCCCAAGGTCCGATCCTCTCCCACTTTTATTCCCAGTTAGGGGATTTCCACTGCGGTTACGGTGACCCTTTCTCTGATTGGTGGGGTCTTGGTGGTGGCAGACCAGGCAGACTTTCTTTGGATCATTTCTTCTGTTCTGCACCCCTTTGTTTGAAACAATGGTTGTGTTTAGCAGCGTGAAGCCCCTTGGAGAGTAATGGGCTCCTTAGGGGGTGAGAAGCACTCCTACAGGGCTGGGAACTAGACCTGCTTCAACTAGAGAGTTGCTTAACTCTTTCTGACCTAGTCCTAACAGTATGTGTATGAACGGATTGTGTGTACAGATGTGTATGTCTGTGAGGGGAAATATATGTGTTCGTATGCTGTATGTGTATATGAATATATGGGTATGTATGTGGTATGTGTGCAGAGGTATGTTTTGTGTATATGTGTATCTGTATGTAGATGTGGGCATGTGTGTATGTGTGTAATGTTAGTGTATCTGGGTGTATGTGTGTATATTTGTGGGGGTATGTGTGTGTATATATGGGTATGTGTGTATGTGTGTAGTGTATCTGTGTGTATGTATGTAGTGTATCTGTGTCTGTGTATTTGTGTATGTGCATAGTATGTGTATGTATTTGTGTATGTGTTCATATGTAAATATGTATGGTATGGTATGCTTTGTGTATGTGTGTATGTGTGTGTGGTGGTTTGAATGAGAGTGTCCCCCCATAGGCTTTAAGTATTCAGACATTTTGTCTCCAGTTGGTGGCACTATTCTTGGAGGTCTTAGAAGGTATGGCCGTGCTAGAGGAAATATGTCACTGGGGGCAGGCTTAGTGAGTTTAACAAGCCTTGCGGTCTCCAGTCTCTCCCTCTCTCTGCTTCCTGTGCTCATTGTGAGATGTGACCCTCGGCCTGCTGCTCCAGCCCCTGCCACCATGCTTCCCGCCACAATGGACTCTGATTCCCTGGAACCATCAATTGTAAGCTCAAATAAACTCTTCCTTTTATAAGTTCCTTTGCTCATGGTGGTTTTATCACAGCAACAGAAAAGGGACTAATCCAGTGTGTGTGTATGTATGTGTGCATGTGTGCAGTGTATCTATGTGTATGTGTGTGTGTCTGCATGTGTGCAGTGTATCTATGTGTATGTGTGCGTGTGTGCAGTGTATCTATGTGTATGTGTGTGTCTGCATGTGTGTCTTTGTGTGTCATTTGCTACTTGATACCACATTAAGGCTATAGCTATGTCTTCATAAAAAGCAGCCTAAGCCTTAGCATGTGTCTTAGCTGTCGCTGTGACAAGCTGACAACTGCAGCTGCTCAGCATGGCAGTCATCAAGGCCATGAGCAGATCCGAGTCTCTGGGAACTTGGTCCTTCAGAATTCCCTTGGAACTGTTCTCCTAAACCAGGGCTTGTTCATTCTTTTACTGAACAGTGAATGTATTAAATAATGGGTCCTTATCTTCAAAGAATTTTTCCCTCTCGTCCCTCGACCTAGATGCACACATGTGGATGCTGTCATTGTTAGTGGCTTGAGTCTTGATGTTGGGTGTCTAGAGGAACTCTCTGAATTGTTAAAGAACAATAATCTCCAAAGGTGAGTGAGACACTGCACAAAGCTGCTGTCTTAGTTTTCAGAGAAAGCCAGTCTCCAGTGTGTGTGTGTGTGTGTGTGTGTGTGTGTTTGGAGGACAACATTTGGGAGTCAGTTCTCTCCTTTTACCACAGGTCCTAGAAGTTGTACTCAGGTCATCAGGCTTAGTGGCAAGAGCCTTTACCTGCTGAGCCATCTTGCTGGTTCCTAAACTTTGCTTTTACCATAACACACTTCTGATCGTGTGCTGCATATTGAACACCCAAAATGACTCTGTGCCTGAGTGTCTAGTAACAAATAGGAAATTTCAAAGTAACTTAAAGATGCAGAGAGTGGGGCTGGAGAGCCGGCTTCGTGGTCAGGAGCACTTGCTGCTCTTCCAGAGAACCAAAGTTCAGTCCCTGGCACCTGCATGGGGCAGCCAACAGCTACCTGAAACTCCAGTTCCCTAGGACCCAACACTCGTCTGTCCTCTGTGAGCACTGCACTTATATGCACATACTCCATTGTTCTAGTTTTCTCTTCAATTGCTGTGACAAAACACACTGACCACTACCAACTTGGGGAGGAAAGGGTTTATTCAGCTCACATCTCCTGGGTCACAGTTCATCACTCAGGGAGCCCAAAGCAGGAACTCAGGGCAGGAACCTGGAGGCAGGAGCTGAAGCACAGGCCATGGAGGAGTGCTGTTCTCTGGCTTGCTCCCCTGGCGCATGCTCAGCCTGCCTTCTTTCTTTTTATTTATTTATTTATTTATTTATTTATTTATTTATTTATTATTTTATGTGTATGAATGTACTGTCTGCATGTAAGTTTGTGCACCCGTGTCATGCAATGCTGCAGAGGTCAGAAGACAGTTTCGGATTACCCTGGAACTGGAGTTAAAGATGGTTCTTAGCCGCCATGTGGATGCTGGGGATCGAACCCGGGTCCTCTGCAAGAGCAGTAGGTGCTCTTAACCGCTAGGCCATCTCTCCAGCCCCAAGCCTGCTTTCTTATATGGTACACAACAGCCTGCCCAGGGCCCCTCCCACATTGCTCAACAATCAAGACAATACTAATACTCCACAGATGTGGCCACAGGCCAGTCCAATGGAGCCAATTCTCCAATTGAGGCTCCCTCAACCCAGGTGTGTCAAGTTGACACTAAAGCTATCCAGCACACCCACACACACACCACATCATTAAAAATAAAATCAATCTTTTTTAAAAACTGTAGAGAATGAGTCTGGGGATGTAGCTCAGTTAATAGAGGGCTTGCCTACCATGCAGGACGTCTTGGGTTCAATCCCAGCACTGCCCAAACCAGGTGTGGGGGTGAATGCCAGTAATCCCAGCACTGGGGAGACAGAGCCAGGAGGATCAGAAGTTCAGGGCCATCCTTGGCTACACAGCAAGTCTGAGGCCAGTACATGAGACTCTGTCTCAAAAACAATTGTTTTAAATACAGAGACCATATGGACATCCCCAGTGGAGCAGCCCTGAGATGCTCAGCTCCACCTCTTTCCCCAGAGCACCTCTTCACTGTCCCCGTGAATGTGTTTTTTATCAAGTTTGCTCCATTCCTCATCCCCCATGGCTGCCGGCCTACGCTGGGCTGTGAAATCTGTAACCTGCATCCTGGAACGGTCCCAGAAGGTCTCTTTCCAGAATTTCAAACAAAGGTTCCAAGCTTCTCCATGACTGGAATGGTCCTGACTAGCGAGGTACAGGCAGGCCATGCTCACCCAGCCTGACCTAAAGCAAACAGGCCCCACCCAGGAGAAGCCAGGGCCAGCAAAAACACTGAGAGATCCTCTCTGGAGGGAACAATAAGACCTGAGAGAACGGATTCTCCTCCCTCACTCTTCCTGGGCCGTGGCTGTGTCCCGTTGAAGCTTCCAGTGAGCACCTCACTAGCTAGGGCGAGTTGACCAGATACTGCATGTGTCCTGCTTTGGGACCTTCTACAGTCCCCAAGTCCATCTCTAGAGCTCAGGCCTTCTCTGGCAGCTAGTGAGAAGTGGCCATCCTGCTCCCATGGTTGGTGCTGTACTACCAGCCGGCAAACCCCGTGACACGGAAGACCTTGGCCACATTGCCCGAGAAGTTCTGGGAATCTATAAGCGATGTCTTTAAGAATAAACCAAATTTTCAGCCAAAGGGGGTAGTCGATTCCATCAAAGCAGTGTTTTTCTGCCACATCAGGGTAGTTGCACATATGAACTGACAGCAGTTGTGACAGCGTGTACAAGACCTGCACAAGCTCAAGCCAGACAAAACCCAGCACAGAGGCAAAAGGTGGGGATTGAGTGGTTCTCCCAGCTGAGGAGCTATTGGTGACTGAATGCTGCAGCTATGAGAGGGGGAGTCGGAGCTGTTAAGGGTGTGGCCCTCGCAGGTCGGCCAGGCTCCAGCAGAGGACCCTGTGTCCAGGGAGTATATGCACAGCACAAACTGGACCTGATGGATTATTTAACAATAGAAATGAAGAACATGAAGTTCAAGGGGTGGTGGATCTGGGAGGAGTTTAAGGGAGGAATGGGAAGTAATAATCAAAATAGATTGTATGAAATTACCAATGAAATAATAAAAATATTAAATAAAGATAAATGCAGTTTCTAAGGAACTTGACTCTCTCCAGAAGGTCTCCTGAGTGTCAGAACTCACAAAGTTGTACATTTGGAAATTTATGGAGACTACTACAAGAATATTAGATGCACTTTGGGCTCCAGGAAAGGACTTGGAAATCTGTGTCACTCCGTTGTGACTCAGTTAGCAAGGGTAGGAACAGAGTTTTTATCTTTGGAAGTTTTCACTGCCTCAGAAGATGCCATGGCTTCATCTGAGCCCACACTAGAGGAAGAGCTACCATCTAATTAATTAATTAATTAATTAATTGGTCTCTTTTGTGACAGGGTCCCCTTGCTGTACTCCCAGCTGGCCTGGAACTCACTCTGTAGAGCAGGCTGGCCTTGAACGCACAGAGATCCCTCTGCCTCTGCTTCCTGAGTGCTGGCATTAAAGGCCGACACCACCACACCTGGCAATGTTTTATTTTATGTGTATGAGTGTACTGCCTGTGTGTATGTAAGAGCACCCGTGTCATGCAGTGTCCACAGAGATCAGAAGAGGGCATTGGATCTCCTGGAACCCGAGTTGCAGGCATTTGTTAGCTGCCATGTGGGTGCTGGGAACTTAACCCAGGTCCTCTATAAGGGCAACCAGTGCTCTTAACCACTGAGCCATCTTTCCAGCGCCAAGAGCTACCATCTAAATAAAGCCTTGTGCAACTTTAAAGTTCTGGAGTTCTGAACTTCATTATTCAAAGGTAGATAAGTTCAAGCTTTGATTTCATTGTCAAAAGTGGCTTACTCTTCTTGAAACTAATATGACAATATGTTTTACTGACAATTAGGCTCCACAGAAAGACTAATAATGCTCCTGGCCCATCCACCTGGCTCGAAGAGAGAGAATTTGTGTGTCTATTGACTCTGTAGTATGGGAATGCTAGCCAGGGCAAGCAACCTCTGGTTTTAAACTCGGGAATGTTGTGATCTGCACATGAAGTCATTTCTGTCATTTAAAAATTTACAGTGTTTTCATTTTATTTACACGTAGCTGGACTTCTGCCAAAAAGATATGAGGCAGAATGTGAGACTTCAACTAAAAAGTTAAGCTTTTGAGTATTTCTGAGTGAGAGTGAGGAGAGGCAGCAGCAGCCTGCAATCCCGGGCGTTGAAGTAGGGCTGGGAAGATCAGTATTTCAAGGTTGCCTGGCTCAGCAAGCAAATAAGTTTATAAATAGATTATTTCAGGTGCACAGAGCAAACTTCAGGCACCAACAGTGAGCTTACTCTCTTCTTTCTGCTCATCTGAAATTTGAGAAGCAAGTGCTTCTCAATTCTCAAATGAGTAGGTCCAGGCTGGAAATCTCTGAGACAACTTAATGTTGACTACCCATTAAAAAAGAAAGAAAGAAAGAAAGAAAGAAAAACCACAGGGCCTCACTGTGGAACCCTGGCTGGCCTGTATAGACCAGGCTGGCAGGCTGGCCTTGAACTCATGGAGTTCTACCCATGACTCCCAAGTGCTGAGACTGAAGGTGTGCACCCTCACGGCTATTCTTTTTTTTTTTTTCATGTGTATGAACGTACTGTCTGCATGCAGGTCTGTGCATCCATGTCGTGCAATGCTGCGGAGGTCAGAAGAGGGTATCACATTCCCCTGGAGCTGGAGTTAAAGAGGGTTCTCAGCTGCCATGTGGGTGCTGGGGATCGAACCCAGGTCCTCTGCAAGAGCAGTTGGTGCTTTTAACTGCTAGGCCGTCTCTCCAGCCCCATGGCTATTCTTTTAAATGCTAGAGTCTCGTGCTTTTCTCCCTGGTCAGCCGGAGAGCTTCAGCAACTCCATCCACAGGTGTCCTCTTCAAACTCCCACCAGCCAGTGCGTCTTTGCTGAGTGACTGACTGTCTACCTCCTTTTGCTTTATTATGATTGACATTGACGTTTGCGGATGCGCAGGTGGATTCTGTTCATTGGCTAAGGAAAAACTTGGCAATTTTGACAGGAAAAATAAGACCTTTATTGTTACTGTCCCTCTTGTTGTTGGAGGGGAGGTAGGGTTTGGCAGGAAAAAAATGTGTCTATGAATTGTTGTCTTTCTGAACTCTATTCATAAAACTTTATCCTATTAATCTATAATAGGATATTTTCATCTGCTGTGGCTCCACAAAGATTCTAATTTCCTTTATATTTTTATTACATTTATTTATTTACATGCATATGCATTCAGGCATGTCACAGTGCCCATGTAGAGGTCAAAGAAAAGGCTGAAGTCTGTTATTTCCTTCCACCACATGAGTTCTGAAGATTGAACTCACATCAGGCTTGGCAGCAAGCGCCTCTGCCCACAGAGCCATGCCACCCACCCAAGGACTCCAACGTCTGTATCCCCCTTAGCTACACTGATCCCCCATAGGCATGACATGGTTTTTCAGTGTGAGAGTGAAGGCTGAACTAAAGCACATTACACTGATGAGGACAGTGAGTCAGCTGTCTGCAATTACAGCCAGACAAGTGTTGTCTTGTCAGAAATGACAAGCATTATGAAAATAAATTCTGGTGATAATAATTTTCAATTATGTTCCAGCTGTTGTGTCCCAGAAACTGGCTATGGATTATGTTCTAGTTTTTCTTCAATGGCTATGACAAAACACTCTGACCAAAACGAACTTGGGGAGGAAAGGGTTTATTTGGCTCACATCTCCCAGGTGACAGTTCATCACTGAGGGAGCCCAAGGTAGGAACTTAGGGCAGGAGCCTGGAGGCAGGAGCCAAAGCACAGGCCATGGAGGACGCTGCTTACTGGCCTGCTTCCCCAGTCCATGCTCCACCTGCTTTCTTGTACACCTGCCCAGAGATGGTACCATCCACAATGGGCTGGGCCTTCCCACATCACTCAACAATCAAGAAAATGCCTTACAGACTGGTCACAGGTCAGTCCGATGTAGGCAATTCCCTAACTGAGGCTCCCTCAACCCAGGTGTGTCGAGTTGACACTGAAGCTATCCAGCACAAATTGCCTCATTTAATTCTCCTAAAAATCACATACCCCATGAAAATAACGATATCTAACCACAGCACAGCTGAACAATTCTTGAATTTGGATGTTAGCCTACAATGCTGGTGCCCTCTAGTTTGACGGTAACAAGGCATGAAGCCCAAGATCTGCTATCTAAATGCTCTCATAATTAATTCTAAGTGTTCCCTTAACCGTCAGTCAACCAAGTACTTGAGATGCAGAGGCAGGAGGATCACAGGTCCCTAGGAAGCCTTCCCATCTTGACAGGTTACAGAATGAGACTCAAATAAAACAAAAAACCCCACACCAGCCAGGCTTGGTGGTGTCACCTTTAATTCTGGCAGAGGCAGGAGGATTTCTGTGAAATGAAGGCCAGCCTGGTCTACATAGTGAGTTTCAGGTCAGCTGGGGCTACAGGTGATGCTATCTCAATAAAGAAAAACAAAATAGGGGCTGGAGAGATGGCCTAGCAGTTAAGAGCACCGACTGCTCTTACAGAGGACCTGGGTTCGATCCCCAGCACCCACATGGCAGCTGAGAACCGTCTTTAACTCCAGTTCCAGGGGACTCCGACACCTCTTCTGACCTCTGCGGCATTGCACGACACAGGTGCACAGACCTACATGCAGACAGTACATTCATACACTAAATTAATTAATTAATTAATTAAAAAAATAAAAAATAAATAAAAGGAAACAAAAACCATCCAAACAAAAGCCAAACAGGTGATTTGTTCTTGGAGGTTAAAAGCATTGGCTGCTCTTGCAGAGGACCTGGATTTGAGTCTCAACACCCATCTGGCGCCTAAGAACTGTCTATAACTCCCTAACCCTAACCCTAACCCAACTCCTTCTGACTCTGTGGGCTTTGCATGACATGAGTGCCCTTACATACATGCAAGCAAAACACTCATACAAATAAAATAAAAATTATATAAAGTATGGGGGCTGAAGAAATGGCTCAGCAGTTAAAAATATTTGCTGCTCTTGCAGAGGACCCAGGTTCAGGTCCCAGCACCCATATAGCAGCAGCCAACAATTTCTGCAATTCCAGTAATTCCAGTTCCAGGGGATCAAACACCTGGGATATAAGCACCATGTATATAAGTGGTACACTTACCTACAAGCAGGCAAACGCTCATACACATAAATTAAAAAATCATATATATTTAAATATATGTATTTAAAGTGAGTCCAGAAAGATGGCTCAGTAGGTAAAGTTACTTGCTGCCAAGCAGGAGGACCTGAGTTCAGTCCTAGGGACCCACAAGGTGGAAGGAAAGAATGACTCTTGAAAGTTGTTCTCTGTCTTGTACATGCACACAGTAGCACATATATACATAAATAAATAAATAAATAAATAAATAAATAAATAAATAAATGTAATTTAAAAATTTAAGCCGAGTGTGGTGGCGCTCACCTTTAATCCCAGCACTCGGGAGGTAGAGGTGGATGGATCTCTGTGAGTTCAAAGCCAGCCTGGTCTATAGAGCCAGCTCCAGGACAGCTGGTACTAAAAGGGAGACCCTGCCTCAAAAATACCAACAAAAGGAAAAAAACTAAAAAAGGGAAAAAAAAATAAAAATTTAAATATGGGGGTGGAAGATGGCTCCTCAGTTAGGAGCATTCCTGCTTTCTAAAGGACACAAGTTCAGTTCCTGACACCCACACCAAGTAGCTCCAGGGGATCCCACCCCCTGTTCCAGCCCCTGCAGTCACCTGTCAATGTGCATACTCACACGTACACACACACATTACATACACTGTGGTGTGCACTGCCTTCTCAAAGGACTGACCCTGGAAAGGGAGAGGACAGGGATCCAGCAACCCCTCCAACCAGCCAGCTCACCTTGGCTGTATAAGGGTGGTGGGGGCTGAGGGCAAATAGGAGGTGACGTAAGGGGGCGGGTCTCGCCCATGGAGGCCATCTTGTGTGGAGGTTTTAGGGGTCCCGGCCTGATATGAACATAAGAAAGGGAGAGCACCAACAGTCTTGGGAGTGCACCCCACGCCCATCTGTCCTGTGAGCAAGCCCATTAAACTCCCTAAAATCTTCTAAACTGTAGTTTTGTAGAGTTTTTCCTCTGTTTTGTGCGGGGGGGGAGGGGGGCAGGGGGGGATTTCTGCAATATACACATAAATAAAAATAGAAACAAAATTTTTACAAAAGGGTTCCTTGGGGCTGGAGAGATGGCTCAGCAATTTAAGAGCACCGGCTGCTCTTTCAGAGGACATGGGTTTGACTCCCGGCACCCACATGATGACTAGCAACCATTTGGAACTCCAGTTCCAGGGGATCCAGAAAGTCCCCTTCTGACCTCTGAAGGCATTTCATGACATCAGTGCATTTGCATACATGCAGGTGATGCATGCATACACATGAAATAAAAATAATAAAATATTTTTTAAAAGCTCCTCTTTGAAAAAAATTAAATATATATAAGCTTATTTGTAAACATTAGGAAGACTCAATCAGACAATCCCAGAATATAGATCTTTCTTTTCTTCAACAAACAAAGAAGCAAAGAAAAAAATCCAAGAAGTCACACGAGCAGGACTCCCCTCTCTAGACTAAAGAGCCCTCCGGAGTCTGGCATTCAAAGCCTTGTCTGGTTACTGATTCAAGCTGAGCTATGAAATGACAGCTTTGATACAATTACAATCATTTGATTATGAATTGGAGATCATGACGAGGAGTTGTATTAACATTGATTAACGGCCTGTATTTAAGGACAAAGAAGCAAGCTTTCATACGCTGCAGGGGTGGGCACTAAAAGGACAGGGACAAAACGTGGCATCTGTGGTCTGGTTTAAAATACTTCAGAAATAAGTCAGAGAAAAGACACTTGTTACCAGCATGCTCCTCGTGATTCTATTATTGGGGGACAAGTCTGGAAATGTAAGATAGGATTTTTACTCCTTTTGTGTATATTTAAATTTTTCATGATAAAAGCACTGAAAGCTGCACTTGTGTCAATTTTGTTGACGAGCTCTTAAATCAGATGCTGTGAAAGTTATCCCGAAGCTTTGAATGCTAATGTCGGAGACAGCCGTCCTGGGTGGGAGAATATTAGCTCTGCACTGCCCTCTTGTGGTGGACGCTGAGTTCACATCACCAAGCCTTGATTAAAATCCCCTCATCCAGCTAGCCGCCAGTCTTAGAAGGCTCTTGGCAGAGAGTGCTTTTGTCCTCCTTGGAGTCCTGAAGGTTTCCTCTGCTACAATGCAGAGAGGTTTCTTTCTCCCAAAGCAAACCACATCAAAGTGATTTAAAAAACAGGACCCCCTTGGCCAGGTGTGGTGGCGCACACCTTTGATCCTAGCGCTTGGAAGGCAGAGGCAGAGGCAGGCAGATCTTTGTGAGTTCAAGGCCAGCCTGGTCTACATAGTGAGTTCCAGGCCAGCTGGACAGGGAGAACCCTGTCTCGAAAGGAACAAAAAAAAAAAAAAAAAAAAAAAGAAGAAAACAGGACCCCAGAGCAGCAGGCTTCAAAATGTCAGTTTATCAAGCCAAGGAGCTGACAAAGTTCTGCCAATCCATTTTTATAATTATTCAATTATTAATTCCCAGTTATTAATCATTAATCAATGTTAGGTCTGAGAAGAGCTACTGTTGATAAGCACCCAGAGGACAGGGGATTCAACACAGGTATCCTGAAACAGGAAAGAGAAAAACATTTCAAAATTATTATTGTCTGCTTGCTGCTCTGGGAACGGAACCCAGGGCCTCACTCATGCTAAACTGGACAGTACTTTACCACAGAGCTATATCCCCAGCCTTGATTTTTCACAGTGAAAACCCCAAAAAGATGTAAAACAGACTCCACATCAACAAAACTGATTTTTGTAATCTTTGACTGAGAAACTTAGAAGCTTTAGCTTTCTGTAAGATATTGTAACCAAGTTGTTCCAGAGTCAACTTCAATCAAATTGGTTTTTTTTATTTGTTGTTTGTTTTGTGGAGACAGGTTCTCTTGTAGCCTAGGTTGGCCTCTAATTTACTAAGTAGCCAAGGATGGCCTTGAAGTTTTGGTTTTCCTGCCAGCAGGCAGGGCTGTAGATGTAGGAACACAGTAGTGGGGTAATAGACACACCCCGTCTTCCTGGAGGTCTAGAGGGAGGCTTGTCCCCAACCCCCAGGCTGCTCTCAGTGAGATGTGGGCCTCATCCCATAGCCTCTCCTCAACTCTGTCTTCAACAGGAAGAAGTAAAACCTCTGCTTTCCTCAGAGCTTGGAGGGACTTGCCTCAAGGACATTCGGTGTCCCTTCCTCCTGGCTGTCTACCTCACAATCCCGATTCTCCTCCTCAGCAGAAGGGACTAGCCCAGGCTATGCGCTGAATCCTGGTCATTTCGGCCTCCACTGGAGGCTGTCAACTCGGCGTTCAATGTCTGAGTCACGTGGCCTCCTTTCCTGCGAGTACTGCTGACCTGAACTGCAGTTGATCATTGGATCTATTGGTGAGAAAGGCGATTGTTAGACGTGAAAGTCCCTGGCGTCCTTCTCCCAGGACTGGTAGTTTTGGTTGGAATCAGAAATGTCCCCTAAGGCTCCTACTTTAAATTCTTGTTCCCAGCTGGAAGCACTGCTTGGGGAAATCGTAAACCCTTGAGGAGGTGGCCGAGCTAGGTCACTAGGGGCTGGCCTCTAAAGGTTGTTGCCCTGCCTCTGGCTCAGGCCCTGCCCCCAGCTTCCTGGTCGCTGGGCTGAGGATGTGAACAGCCTCTGCTCACACCTGAACTGAGCTGTTCTGCTAGATCCTCCCGATCATGGTGCAGAGAAAGCCTCTGCAGGGACGAGCCAAGTTGTCTCTGTCAGGAACTACGGTCACGGCAGTGCAACAGCACTGAGTTGTGCATTACCCCACTTAACTCCTGGCACAGCTTTGAAGTGTTTAATTCCCTTCCAAAAGCTTAAGAAACATCTCCAGGCCAGCACAGCCAGCAGGGGGCAGAATTTCATCTTCTCATTCATAATATGAGTGGGTGGGTACCTGTGACTCCACTTCCAGCTTGGTGGTGATTCCTGAGTCTGGAATAAAAATAAGCAGAGCCGAGCTCCTAAATATGGTGAACTCTGAGCAGACGATCTCATTTAATCTTCACAGCACTCAGTGACGGAAGCACAGACTTTCAAAGACAAGAACCTAGGACAGGAGGAAGTTGGTAGACAGTTGCAGAACTGAGAATGAAGGTCAGCTGTCTGCCTCCAAAGACTTTGTGCTTAACTGGTGGTCAGGGGGTGGGGTGGCTATTTCCGGCTTCTTGATCTCTTATTCAAAGAATAGAAGATAAGGGCTTGGCTGATTTGCGAAAGTAGCAAGAGAACTTTATTGGGAGCAAAGAGACATTACTGGTGAGGGAGGGAGGGAGGTTGACAGAGGACAGGAAGTGGTGCTGCACACCTTTAAACCCAGCACTCAGGAGGCAGAGGCAAGGCGAGCTCTGTGATGTGGAGGACAGCCTGGCTCTAGGCCAGCCAGGGCTATATGATGAAACCCTATCTAAAAAAAAGAGAGAAAGAAAAAGATTGAGAAGATTGAGAGCAGGTCACGGGAGTGAGGGCCCCACGATTGCTCGTGGCTGTAGTAACCTTAGTTGGTTACTAAGGGCATAGTGAGGGCTGCTCCCTGTTTTGATTGACAGGTCAGATAATGATTTTTTCTACTGTACACATGTTCCTTCCCTTAATGGATCTGATTTTAATCACACACAATTATGTATACTTGTAAGATGGTAAAGAGGGGCTTCTCCTGAGGAGGTTAGGAGAGGACAGTTTTCCTTATTGCACAGATACACAGTTACACTGGAAATAATTCCAACAGAAACCCTCTAACCCCTGTTACCAGGGGCACAGAAGTCTACACTATTGCAAAGACAATAGTGTGTGCCGCCAGATGCAGATGGGGTGTTGAAGTGTCCTAAGGCTGCTGGGTGCAGATATTGTCTGGAGAGTGGTGTGAGGGCAGAGCACACAGTTGAGTGAACTGACTTTGTGTGTACATAACTGACTCAAACAGTGTCCCCAGTTAACTATGTCCTAATGCAGCCCATCTCACAGCCAATCCGCAGATTGGCTTCTCTCAAGAAGTTAGTAGGTGGAGAATTTCAAATTTAAAAAGTAACAAGGTCACAGTTTCTGATGTTACAAATGTGTTCAACAGAAAGTGTAATTCTGTCTGTGTCCAGGCACACAGAAAGCAGTTAGTAAATGCTAATTAAACACATGCATGACTAGCAGGCTCCTTCACATATGAACTACCCCTCCACATTGAAAGTATTAGTCAATAAAGGCACACGCATAGAAACTCCATTTATTTTATTTTATTTTTTATTTTATTTTATTTTTTTCCCAAGAAGAAACACTTGAATTTCACGTCAGGTCACAAACAAAAGGAATCAAATACACATGCCAAAAGCACAAAGAAAAATCAACAACATGGGAAACGCAAATAAGAAATCCCCACCCCCAACACTATCAGAGGACTCCCACGATATCTCTCAGGAGGTAACACAGGACAAAGATCTCTTTGTAGAGATAGATAGATGATAGATAGATAGATGATAGATAAATAGATAGATAGATATTCGTTCTATTGATTCTGGTTTTTTTTTTTTTTTTTTTTATCCTCTCTGATCCATCTGGAGGCAGATCCTTTATTCTCTGGTCCATCCTGGGTGTGGGTCTTTTACTCTCTGATCCATCCTGGAGGTGGGTCCTGTACTCTCTGATCCATCCTGGAGGTGGGTTCTTTACTCTCTGATCCATCCTGGATATGGGTCCTTTGCTCTCTGATCCATCCTGGAGGTGGGTCCTTTGCTCTCTGATCCATCCTGGAGGTGGGTCCTTTGCTCCCCCATTTTTTTAATAACCCGCAGATGGGGAATGAGTGATCTGTCGGCCTTCTCTGGCGCCCTCTGGTGCTTGGTAGCAGCAACTACTCCAGAGCACTGGGGAGGCCAGGGGATGGGAAAGCCAACCTGGATTTCTTTTTTTTTTTTTTTTTTTTTTTTAGGGGAGAGCGAGAACGCAGTCTCCCACTACCACAAATTATGCAGTCGAGTTTCACGCATTTGGGGAAATCGCAGGGGTCGGCACACCCGAAGTGCAGTGGATGAGCCTCACCCTGGGAAAACCACCTTCGTGATCATGGTATCTCAACCGGGATTTCTTTTTTTTATATTTTTTTATTTATTTCTGTATGTGTGTGAATGTACTGTCTGCATGCAAGTTTGTGCACCTGTGTCGTGCAATGCCGTGGAGGTCAGAAGAGGGTGTCGGATTCCCCTGGAACTGGAGTTCTCCTGGAATTGGAGTTTCAGACGGTTCTCGGCCGCCATGTGGGTGCTGGGGATCGAACCCGGGTCCTCTGTAAGAGCGGTCAGCACTCTTAACCGCTAGGCCATCTCTCCAGCCCCTCAACCTGGATTTCTTTAAGACACTCTTGCACACAGAACTGGTTTTCCCTCTACCATGCTACTCTAATCGATGCTCCTGTCAGGAATTGTGCAACATCACATCCTGCAAGCTGTCACCTCTGCCTCTCACTCACCTATCTGAATTTCCACCAGCCCCTGATGTAAGTGCAGTTCTGTCTAACGTGTCTTTCTGGAAAGACTGCTTGCTCTCCCTTGTCTCTCTCTTCCTAAAGATGTCACAAGTGTTAAGTAAGTTAATATATATAAAGTAGGAGCTGGGTGTGGTGGTGCATGCCTTTAATCCCAGCGCTCAGGAGGCAGAAGTAGGTGGGTATCTGTGAGATTGAAACCAGACTGGTTCAGTGAGTTCCAGGCCAGCTGGGGCTACAGGGAGACTGTGTCAAAAAGACATAGGTAGGTAGGTAGGTAGATAGATTAGATAGATGATGATGATAGATAGATAGATAGATAGATAGATAGATAGATAGATAGATGATAGATAGATAGATAGATAGATAGATAGATAGATAGATAGATAGATAGAGATAGATAGATGATAGATAGACAGATAGATAGATGAATAGATAGACTAGATAGATAGATGATAGATAGATAGATAGATAGATAATAGTAGATAGATACTAGATAGATCAGATGGATGATAGGTATATGATAGATAGAAAATAGATAGATAGATAGATAGATAGATAGATAGATAGATAGAAGATAAGATAGAATGATAGATAGATAGATAGATAGATAGATGATAGACAGACAGATAGATAGATGATAGATAGATAGATAGATAGATAGATGATAGATAGACAGATAGATAGATGAAGATAGATAGATAGACAGATAGATAGATGAAGATAGATACAGATAGATAGAATTGATAGATAGAAGATTATGATAGAATAGATAGATGAGTAGATAGATAGTCTAGACAATAGATAGATGATAGATGAGATAGATGCTATAGATAGATAGACAAGTAGATGAAGATAGATAGATAGATAGAGATAAAGATAGATGATAGAGCAGACAGATAGATGAAGATAACAGATAGATAGATAGCAGACAGATAGATGAGATATACGAAGTAGAATAGATGATGACAGACAATAATAGATGATAGATAGACAGATAGAATAGATGAAGAAGACAGTATGATGATAGATAGACAAGATGATAGACAGAGTAGAAGAGCAAGAAGTAGATGATAGATAGATATTAGAACAGATAGATAGATGATAGAACAGATGATTGAATCAGACAATAGATAGATGATAGATTAGACAAAGATATGATAGCAGATAGATCGAGACTAACAGATAGATAGATGATAGATAGACAGATAGTAGTGAAGAAGATAGATAGATGAAAGAGTGAGGAGCAGATGAATAAGACAGACAGTGAAGATAGATAGAATAGAAATAGAAGTGACAGATATGATAGAAAGTAGACAGATAGACTAGATACAGATAGAATGACAGATGAAGATGCAGATAGAATAGATGATATAGAAGTAGATAGATATCGATGACAGATAGGTGAATGAGATAGTAAAGACAGATAGATAAGACAGTAGATAGAGAATGATAGACAGATAGATAGATGATAAGTAGATGAAGATGCAGATAGATAGTGAGACAATAATAGCGATAGATACATAGATGAAACAGATAGGATGAAAAAGACGTAGATAGAAATACAAGATAGATAGATGATAGATAGACCAGATAGATAGATGATAGCAGAATAGATATGATACAGATAGATAAGATGATAGATGCAGATAGATAGTTGAATAGATGTTAGCAGACATACTAGATAGATAGATAGATAGATAGATAGATATAGTAGATAGAATGATAGACAGACAGACAGATGAAATAGTAGATAGATGATAGATAGACAGATAGATAGATGATAGACAGATAGATAGATGATAGATAGACAGATAGATAGATGATAGATAGACAGATAGATAGATGATAGACAGATAGATAGATGATAGATAGACAGATAGATAGATGATAGATAGACAGATAGATAGATGATAGACAGATAGATAGATGATAGATAGACAGATAGATAGATGATAGATAGACAGATAGATAGATGATAGACAGATAGATAGATGATAGATAGACAGATAGATAGATAGATAGATAGACAGATAGATAGATGACAGACAGACAGACAGATGATAGATAGATAGATAGATAGATAGATAGATGATAGATAGATAGACAGATAGATGATAGATAGACAGACAGACAGATGATAGATAAGTGTTCATGGTTTTGCTTTTATTTGTCTTTAATGGGAGTTGAAGCCTGGTTTTCTATGAGTCACGAAGCTCTCTAAGCAGGCCATTGTGAGGAAATGGATCCTAACAGCAAGCCTTTCCACAGTAGATTCCTCCTTTAACTGGGCAGACTCCTTTGAGAAGCTTTTAAAAATGTCTGATCCTGGGACTGGAGAGAAAATGCAGTAGTTACCAGCACTCGATGCTCTTCCAAAGGACCATGTCAGGCTCACAACTTCTTGTAACTCCAGCTTCTGGGTCTCCGATGCCCTCTGCTCGTCTCCACAGGCACCCACACATAAGGTGAGCACCCACACATAAGATGAGCACCCACAAAAAACATTGCTGGACCGGATGGTGGAAGGCAAGCCCAGGCAGCTTTGTTTTCTAAATCTTCATTTATCATTATTTTTCTAAAGCTGTATTTTTACTTTTTTGCATTTGATTTATTTTTAGTTTATGTGTATTCATAAGGCCCACAGGAGCCAGGAAAGGCAATAGGATCCCCTGGAGCTGGAGTTGAGGACGGTTGTCAGCTGCCATCTGGGTGCTGGGAATTAAACCTGGGTCCTCTGTAGGACCAGCCAGTGCTCTTAACCACTGTGCCATCTCTTCAGCCCCATGGTACATTTCAAACCAGGTCTTTCATATACATGCCCCTCCTCTTCCTGAAGATGCTGCCTAGTCTGTCCCCATCCCACGGGGAGTTCGCACAGCTGCCTGGTCTCTCCCCATCCCACGCGGAGTTCGCACAGCAGCCTGGTCTGTCCCCATCCCACGGGGATTTCGGGATTTCGCACAGCAGCCTGGTCTGTCCCTGGGGAGTTCGCACAGCAGCCTGGTCTGTCCCCATCCCACGGGGAGTTCACACAGCAGCTTCCTCCAGGAGCTGTCCCTCCTCCACAAAGTGCAGTACTCAGCAAGCAACTCTTTTACCTAAAATCAAAAAAATGTTCATGCTTGCCATCTGCGGTGGACAGAAGGGGGGTCTGCCAAAGGACATGTCCACAGCCTGACCCATGGGAACTGTGGGCATGGCCTTCAGGAGGAGGAAAAAGGTGTTTGTGCCTGGACTTCAGTGGTGGGTCTCCAGATTCGATCGACCTCACTTATCCAGGTGAACCCCATTCCAGTGACAAGCATAGACTCAGAAATGCAGGCGAGAAGGCTGTCAGTCAAGGAGCAGCTGCAGACTCCAGAATCTGGGAGCTGGGAGGAAGCGTCCCTCTCCCCGAGAGCCTGCAGAGGGGACACGGCCTGCTGGTGCCTCCACTCAGACTTCGGCCTCCAGAGCTGTGAGAGATGACTTTTCTTTTGTAAGCGTGTATGCAGCAGTGTGATTTGTCACAGCAGTCTAGGGAGGCGAGCATGCATCTCCCGGCCTTGTCCCCTAGCTCATGGCATCCTGGAGACCTGGCCCTCTGTCTCACAAGCCTCTGTCTGCCTGACTGCCCCTTCCCTCCAAGCGACCCTCAGTGCTCTGTGTCCTTCCTTCTCCGTGTATCATCTTCACTGAAAGGAAGGCACACTGTTCCACAGAACCACCCCTCAGGAGAGAAATGTCTCTGGACATGGTATGATACTGGGAAAGGAGAAATGCTTCTGGTGGGCCTGAGGGTGGGAAGGATAGGGTGACCTTTGCCAGAGAGCTCCTGGCTGCACAGATTAGTTGCTTTTCTCATCACTCTGACAGACTCAAGTGAAGAGAGGAAGGTTTCGTCCTGGCTGTGTGCGCGTATGGTGGGGCAGCATGGCTCAGGCTGGATGCTTGCTCACATTGTGATGGGCCAGGAAAAGGAGCCCCAAAGTGAGGCAGGTCATAACCCTCAGAGGATTGCCACAGTGACTCACTTCTGGGTCACAGGTCTTAAAGGTCCAAATAGCTCCGAAAACAGTGCCACCAGGTGGGGACCAAGTGTCACATACAAGACCTTATGAGGGCATTTTACATTTAAACATAACATCAGTTTTCTTCGCTTCCCCTTCCCCTTTCCCTTCCTCTTCCCCTTCCCTTGTCTTCCTCCCCCTCCCCTCCCCTGCCCTCCCATCCCCTCCTACTCCCTCCTTCTCCTCTCCTCTCCTCTCCTCTCCTCTCCTCTCCTCTCTCTCTTCTCTCTCTTCTCTTCTCTTCTTTCTCTTCTCTCTTCTCTTCTCTTCCCTTTATTACTTATTCAATCTTTCCCTATGTTGCCTCCATCAAAAACCATGTCTGAAGCCCACTGCACCATAAGCCTTCCCACACTTGGACATCATCTGTAAAGCACAAATGTTTAGCAGGGTGGACCTCTCCCTCTCCTTATTAGTTTCCTGTACAAGGTCTAGGGAAATCCACCCCTGAAAAAAACATTCTGGAGCCAGGAGTGGTACTGCACATCTTTGATTGGAGGTAGGTGGATCTCTGAGTTTGAGGCAACCTGGTCTACATAGCTAGTTCCAAGCCAACCAGAGAGTTAGACAGTGAGCCTCCATTTCGAAAATCAGACAGACAAAAGTTCTCTAACACTAATTAAGTCCCCAGAGGCTGGGCTCTGAAGGGAGAGGAAGGTCTGAGCACAGAGTAGGCAGTCGCTGTCAGCACTGTGCTTAGACACTGGACTTGCCCAGGGTCCCGCAGCTGTAGAGGGGCCAGCCAGGATGCAGGTCTACTGCCTCCATACTTTCTACACTAGTTACAGCGCCAGAGGCCTGGCTGGGGAGCAGGGAGTATGTTTAAACTAGGTGAGGGGAATTTGGAAGAGATGATTTCCCAGGGCTCAGGGAATCCAGAGAGGGGAACGTGCTGGGTCCCAGAAGCCACAGATGGAATTGATTCCAAGTAAGGGCTGAGGTTTGGAGGTGGCCCTGGGAGCCTGGAAAGACCCTACGGGACTTGTAGCCTTTGGTAGAAGGCCACTGTGCTGGATAGCTTTGGTGTCAACTTGACACACTTGGATTGAGGGAGCCTGAATTGGGGAATTGGCTCCATTGGACTAGCCTGTGGGCCACATCTGTGGAGTATTGTCTTGATCGTTGAGCAATGTGGGAGCACCCAGCCCACTATGCGTGGTGCCGCCCTGGGCAGGTTGTTGTGTACCATATAAGAGGGCAGGCTAGGCATGAGCCAGGGAAGCAAGCCAGTGAACAGTATTCTTCCATGGCCTGTGCTTCAGCTCCTGCCTCCAGGTTCCTGCCCTGAGTTCCTGCCTTGGGCTCCCTGAGTGAGAACTGTGACCCAGGAGATGTGAGCTGAATAAACCCTTTCCTCCCCAAGTTGGTGTCGGTCAGAGTGTTTTGTCACAGCAGTGGAAGACAAACTAGAACAATTCATTAAAATAACAGGATACCATCTTCATGTATAAAAAAATAAAAGCATATACTGCCTTCATTAAAATAGCTACCCCCTTTATTCATAAAATTAAAAAATTTAACTGTTAACGGATACAGCTTCATGAACTTGTCCTAGCCCATGGAGACTTTACCTTGCTTGTGCTTCATAGATTTAAACTGTTGTCCTCACTTAAAAAAAAACAACCTGGGAGATCTCCTAAGGCCAGCTGAAGGAAGAGCAGAAAGCAGGTAGGGACTGGGTGCCTCAGCAAGGCTGATTGTTGATCCTTTAACCCAGCTGTCTTTGGCTTAATTGGCTTTTGTGGCTGTGGGGGCGGAGTTATTCTCCCAGCCAGTATTAAAGGTGGGGTTGTGTGACTCTTGAGATCTGAGATCTCCTGAGGCCAGCAGAAGGTACAGGGCGCGGGCTGAAGAGCCCCCCACCCACCTCCCACCCCCCACCCCCCACCCCCCGCCAACTGGGATTACGAAGGCATCTGAAGGAGGCAAGGAAAGCAAGCTTTCAACAGAGTGAAGAGGCATTTAGGGCTCACATTGGAATACAGGCAAGGAGAAGCCCATATGCCAGGATCACAAAGAAGAGACAACACTGGAAAGGGGCAGGATAATCCCGTGCCAAGCTCTACCAACCCTGTGGAAGACTCCTGCAGTGGGATCCCTCTGGGGATGCCCCAGGACACAGACATCAGAAACACAATTGGGAACATATTTAAAGAACTACAAGACTATAAAGAACAAATCAAAGAACTAAGAAAAGAGAATGAAGAACTCAAGAAGGATCTAGAGAGAGAGAATGACAAGCTCCGGAAGGAAGTAGAAACACTGAAAAGATCCCATGCTGAAAAAGATAAGGAAACCAACCAGCGAAGCAAAGAGCTACAAGAAGAGATTGAGAAGCTCCAAAAAGAAGTAGAAATACT